>VYZP01027327.1:11213-29232 GCA_013400635.1 Hypocryptadius cinnamomeus
GGCTGCTCCAGCCCCTGGCCCAGCGCCAGAGGCAGAGTCCGGGCGGAGCCGGGGAAGAGCCGGGAGAGGAGAACGCGGAGCTGCCCGGCCTGGCAGTGGCCACGGCCACCGGGGCCCCCCGGGCCCTGGCCCCCAGATCCCACCGCCGCAGGGGGGGTGGCATCGGGGCAGCACCCGGGGACAGCCCGCGCTGCTCTGGGGACTCAGGCCGGGCCCGTCGGTGGGAGAGCGGCCGCTCCTCGGCTGTCCCTGCGCCGCCGGCTCCATGGATACCTGCCAAGGTCACCGAGCGTCCTTGGACACCTCCACCTGCAGCGCAGGAATGTGGCTGCTCCACAGCCTGCATCCCACCTCGGGCATTCCACACCCTGCACCAGGCATCCTGCCCTGTACATCCCAAATCCTGTGCTGGGCATCCCTCATCCCAAATCCTGCATCCCACATCCCAAATCCTGCATCCCACATCCCAAATCCTGCATCCCACATCCCATATCCCAAATCCTGCATCCCATATCCCAAATCCTGCATCCCATATCCCAAATCCTGCATCCCATATCCCAAATCTCAGCTCCCATCTCCCAAATCTCAGATCCCATATCCCAAATCCTGCATCCCACCTCGGGTGTCCCTCATCAGACATCCCTTACCCCACCCCCCACACCCCCCACGCCAGTGCAGGACGCCGGGGCGATGCCAGGGGCTCCCAGGGGACCCCATTTCAGCACCCCCCGCTCCCACCTGGGACCCCCCGGTGTCCCCCCGGCTCCCACGGGCCCTGTGTGCGGGGCTGGGCTGGGAATGGGGTCCCCTCTCCCCCCAGCAGCCACTCCTGGCCGGGCTCCGTGCTGGGAACAAGCCCCGCTCTGTCCCTCTCAAAGGGGGATTGAAGGGGCTGCACCTGCTTAGTATTCCCCAGGCTTCCGGCCCTGGATGCGTTTCCAAGGGGACCGGCCCAGGGGCCGCCCGGATGGACGGGGGGACATGGCCCTGACAGCTGGGAAAGGCTGGGAAGGGGCTGGGGGTCCCACGGGCCGAGGGGTCCCAGTGCCAGGGCCCGGCCTGGCAGCAAGAGCCCGAGGGAAGGTGGGTGGGATCTGGGGATGGGAATGGTGCTGGGATGGAGGGGGTTGAATCCAGGAATGGGGATGGTGCTGGGATGGAGGCTGGGATGGAGGCTGGGATGGTGCTGGGATGGTGCTGGGATGGAGGCTGGGATGGAGGCTGGGATGGAGGCTGGGATGGAGGCTGGGATGGTGCTGGGATGGTGCTGGGATGGAGGCTGGGATGGAGGCTGGGATGGAGGCTGGGCAGCACAGCAGCCCATGGAAGCTTCCAGCACCCACAGTAACCCCTGGGGGCAGGAAGCTCGTGGGGCTGGCAGGGACCCGGGACCCCTGTTCCAGGCCTGGAGCCACCCAGGGTCACATCTTGGTCACCTCCATGGCCAGAGGCTCTGCCAGCCCTGGGACAGGCCGGGCCGGTGTCCTGGAGCACAGCTCCTCCCCTCCAAGGGCTGTGTGGCCACCGTGCCATGAGAGCCCGGGGGCTCCTCATCCTGGGGTGTTCCCCACCCTGGGGGATCCCCCTCCCACCCTCAGTGTCCCCTCAACATCCCAGGGGCTCCAGCCAGCGTCACCCCAGGGCTCAGAGCCCCATGAGGAGAGACCTTGAGCTCCTGGGGACAAGAGGGTGCTGGCACCCCCACCCTGCCCAGGGGACAGGGCAGGGACATTCCCTGCAGGCCCCCATCCCCCCCACAGCCCCACACCCATCCCTGCTCCCACGGCTCCGGATCAGGGACCCCCAGCTGGGGTGGGCAGGGGGATCGAGGGTCTCACCCCACCAGGGGCAGAGCTCACGGGGGGCAGTGGGTGCTGTGCACGGCAGAACATCCACCTGGGAGAATTCCAGAGCCTGGCTGCTCCCACAGCCCAGGGGCAAAAGCGGGGCCGAGCCTTTCCACCCCTGTGCCCAAAGGCGGGAGCAGCCCAGCCCAGATCCCACCACATTCCTACAAACCTGCCTTGGACTGGGCTGCCTCAGCAGCAGAGGATGGGATGAGGGGTGGCAGGACAGACAGACAGAGAGGAAAGACATACAGATGGACAGTGATGGCTCTTCAGTCTCGAAGGAGAAATCCAGCACCAACTCCCTCACTTGGGAAGAACCAGCTGCTGTTGCCAAGTCTGGGTTTTCCTGGGGGAATTACTCAGAATATTAAAGATTATTTTAAAGGCAGAATTGCAGCCACCATTTGAGGCCATTCCAGAGCAAATCCGTGAGCCCTGTCCATCCGTGCAGGGATCTGGGGAGGGATCTCATCCCAAGCCCCTTCCCTGCCCACGTCAGCACTGGGAGTGGAGTTTGCCCGTGGATCCTGCCCTGCCTGGGGATCCCTAAGAACCCAAGGGAGGGGCTTTGCTGCCCAGTCCTGCTCCCTGCTCCTGCCAGTGCTTGGCTCAGCCCCACCCCTGGGCAGCCTCAGCTCCATCCCTCATCCCAGCTGATCCCAGCTGCCAGCTCCCCGTGTCCCAGGGGCTGTGGGGCAGCCCCACACCAACACCTCCCTCGGGGCACCGCTGGCTGCAGGTGCCAGCTGGGATTGTGATCCAGGATCCCGTGGGGATGGACAGACAGACAAAGGCCTGGGGGAGGCCCGGGCTGGGCTGGGATCCCGCCTTCCCAGCTCCCTGCCCTCAGCTGAGCACCAGGAGTCGCCTCATTCCTGTGTCCAGTGGTGATCCCCAGGGGCATCCAGACCCAAGGGATAATGGGGGGCAGTGGCATTTCCCCCCAGCTTCTGTTCCTCCCATCTCCTCTTCCTGGGCTGCCTTTCCCTCCCCCCTCAGCCAGGTGCTGGAGAGGCTCAAATTACCTTTTACCCATATTTCTTTCATTAACAATATTGGGAAAGTGCAAAGAAAATGAACAACTGGAGCAAAGAGCCAGGACTGAGGTTGTTTTCTGCCCCAGCTCGGGCACCGCTCCCCTCGGACCGCTTCCCTGTCTCACAACATCCTGGATGCTGAGCCTGAGCCCAGGGCTGAGCCCAGCTCAGCCAGGCGGGAATTTAGGGACGGCTTTGTCCTTGATTGGGGCTGGCACCGCCCGGGCTGGCTCCGATGTGACGAGTCCCGATGCGACACCGATCCCCGGAGGAGCCGCTGCAGCACCGACCTTCAGCCTCCTCCGTGCTCAGCCCACAGCATCCAACCCCTTCCTGCCGGGAGCAGACTCCCCCTCCCCGGATCAGGCACAGCCAGGCTGCTCCCGACACCCGGCTGATCAAAAATCACCGTAATTTAAAGTCCCCGAAGCAGGAAGTTTGGGATTGCAGGAGCGGTTTGGGGGAGGAGGCTGGAGGCACAGAAATACTCAGATCCACAACCTCTGCGTGTCCTGTGGCGCTGGAGCCGGGATCTTCCCAAAAACCCTTCCTGACCTGCACATGGGCTGGTGCATCGGGTCTGCAGAGGCCGAGCTGGCCCAGGCAGGGGCAGGGTCCCTGTCTGAGCAGCCTCCGGCTCTGCTGGACCTGCCCAAGGAGCAGAGCCCCTGGCTCCTGCTCTCCCGGCCATTCCCGAGCCACATTCCCCTGGGCTGCAGAGGGAAAAGGTGGGAGAAGTTTAATGATCACCTGTCACAGCTCTGAGCTGCAAGGAACAAGGAGAACCCTGAGTAAAGTGAGGCCAAGCTTTGGGGAGAGGAGCTGGCAGGGAGATGCATCCCAAAGGTGGAGCTCTGCATCCCAGGATGGAGCTTTGTATTCCAAGGATGGAGCTGTACATCCCAAGGATGGAGCTCTGCATCCCAGGATGGAGCTGTACATCCCAAGGATGGAGCTGTACATCCCAGGATGGAGCTCTGCATCCCAGGCATGGAGCCCTGCATCCCAGGGATGGAGCTCTGCATCCCAGGATGGAGCCCTGCATCCCAGGCATGGAGCCCTGCATCCCAGGATGGAGCTGTACATCCCAGGATGGAGCTCTGCATCCCAGGCATGGAGCCCTGCATCCCAGGGATGGAGCTCTGCATCCCAGGCATGGAGCCCTGCATCCCAGGGATGGGGCTCTGCATCCCAGGATGGAGCTCTGCATCCCAAGGATGGAGCCCTGCATCCCAGGATGGAGCTGTACATCCCAGGATGGAGCTGTACATCCCAGGATGGAGCCCTGCATCCCAGGGATGGAGCTCTGCATCCCAGGCCACATCCCACCTGCCAGCTGTGCCCAACAGCTGTTGTGTCTGTGCACTGTGCACAGGTGACAAATGAAGCTGTCCCTGAGCAGGGTCAGTCACCGTGAGTGCCAGCACTGCTCCCGCACCTTCCTCCTTGCCGCCTGGAGGAGCCGCTTTAGTACCTGTGATTTTGCCAAGAGGGCACTAAAGGCCCTTCAGAGAAGCTTTCCACCTCCAAGGCTTTGCTTTCGTTACTGCCGGGAGCGGCTGAGTCAAGGCGGCTGTTCCACGGTCAGGACGAGGAGTGAAGACACAGCTCCCTCCCGAGATGAAGGAAAGGGGCTCGGGGAGGGCTGAGCTAAGCCCGGAGTGGTGAACACGAACTCGTCCCTCCCACGGCTGTTGAACCAGCCCAGGGCTCCGGCAGCTCTGCAGGAGGGAGCCCAGAACCGGAGCAGCAGAGAGAACCAGACCTGCAGGGCACAGAATGCACCCGGAGCATCCTCCGAGGGCAGCGCCCGGCTCCCGACCAGGGGGAGCACAGCATCCTGGTGCTGGCCCTGAGGAGGAACAAGGGAATTCCATGGAATGGATCCTGGAGGATCCCCAGCAGCAGCTGGACCAGAGCTCAGCAGGGAGACGTCCCTCAGGTCCCGCTGGGCTGATCCTGTGCCTGGAGGTGGCTCCAGGTCTCTGTGGGGTCAGTGACACGGAGCTGGGTGGGCATCCTTGGCCCTGGTGCATGAGGACCACCAGCTCCCTCCCAGGGCTGGAATTCTGGGAGCAAGCTGGCTTTGATGGATACCAGGTTGTTTTTATCATACTGCAACTCAAAAAGACGGAAAATAACGGATTGGGGGGAAAAAATTTCCTAATAATCAGCCCTCAGTTTCTCCAGGTGACACTTGAGGGCTGCTGGAAGGGTCCCTGTGCTGTGACCCCAGCAGCATCCTGGGGTTCCTGTGGAAGGGGAAATTCCCAGCACAGGCAGCTGGGGGGGAGCTGGTGCAGACAAAGGGGGACAGTGTTCCTGGAGAGGCGGGCAGCAATGGCCCTGGCCCAGCCCTGGCACGGCCCAGCCCTTGGCAGGTCACCCAGAGCCACCATCAGCCTTGTCTGGGGCACGTCTCTTCCTGCTGGGATCTGGGGGGGATTATCCGTGGTGGGCACCGGGGTCAGCCCTGTACTCGTTCCTGTAAAACCTGTGGAGTGAGAGAAGGAGCTCCCAGCCCTCCAAATCCTTCCTGTGGAAGTTCTGTGAGAAAGGCACGGGGATGAAACAGCAGCGAGGGGACAACGCACACTCAGACACCTCAAACTCTCCACGAGCCCCAAGGTGCACTTTGGGCTTTAAATCGGCCAGAAAAGGACAAAAACGCAGCTTTTCCTGCAGCCGGGGTGGAGTTGGTACCCGAGGCAGCACACGGGAGGCTGAGGGTGTTTTTGGCACACAAAGGCTGTGCCAGTGCCTGCTCCTGCTCCACGGTGGTGCAGAGGGACAATCCCACGGATCAGGATCACCTCTCCCTTCCCAGCAGGATCCCATTACCGGGATGAAGATGCAAACCCCTCCCAGCTGCACAGGCAGGAGGGACAGGGAATTTTCTGGAGCAGGCAGAAGAGCTCCCCCTGAGCAGGGGGAGGTAATTCCCTTTGTCCTAAGGACATCTGGGATTGAAGTGACCCCAACAGTGGTTTTGGAGCAGACACACAGCCAGCTCAGAGCCCTGTCCTAACCCTGCCCTCCAGCCACTGTACCCACTCCAGGAAACCGAGAACAGCCATAAATTCACTCTCTAATCCCACTCCCTGCTTCAGCAGCAGGAGCAGCCCCAGCCCCCACCCCCATGCCCAGCCCAGCCGTGGGGATCCAAAACCCTGGGATGGTTTGGGTTGGATAGGAGGGAGCCTCTTAAGGATCACCCAGTGCCACCCCTGCCATGGCAGGGACGCCTCCCACTGTCCCAGGCTGCTCTGGGCACCCTGTGCCAGGGCCTGCCCTCCCTCCCAGCCAGGAATTCCTTCCCAATCTCCCATCCATCGCTGCCCTCTGGCACTGGGAGCCATTCCCTGTGTCCTGTCCCTCCATCCCTTGTCCCCAGTCCCTCTCCAGCTCTCCTGGAGCCCCTTCAGGCCCTGCCAGGGGCTCTGAGCTCTCCCTGGAGCCTTCTCCTCTCCAGGTGAGCATTCCCAGCTCTCCCAGCCTGGCTCCAGCCCTGCAGCAGCTCCAGGTTCTTGTGCTGCTGGATCTGGGGCTGGGGCAGCTCTGCAGGTGGGGTCTCACCTGAGGGGCAGAATCCCCATTTCCTGCTGCCCAGGCTGGGGGTCAGCCCAGGCACAGGGGGGTCTCTGGCCACTCCCTCACCTACCAGCATTCCCAAACTGGGATCCCAAAGCCCATCCATTCTTCTCTCCCTCACTCCAGCTCTGCCCAGCCCGGCCTCGGCAGCTGCTGCAACCATGAAGATTTGAAGTCTGTAAAAAGAAAACTTCCAAAACTGACATTTATGATTTACCACTTTCTGTGCATCCCTCAGGAAAATGATCTTCAGGATGAGAGGAGGAGAAATGACCATTGCTGGGACAAGCCTTGCTGGAATGCAAAGTTCCAAGAGCTCCTTCCCTTTTCTTCCTGCCCCATGCAGGAGCAGCTCCAAGCAGCCCACAAGAGGATGTTCAGCAGGAGACCCCAGCCCTGGAGAACCCCCAGCCTATCCAAGGAGGAATTCCCAGCTGGGAATGTGGCTTTCATGGCATGTCCTTAACCCAGGGACACAGCTCTGTCCCTGGGCTTTTCCTTCCTAGGGAATTGAGGACTGTGGGCATTACAGGGTGCCCAGGAAGAGGTGCCACTTCTTCTGAGGCAGAGGCTCTCACTGGGCATGTCAGGGGGAATGGCTGGAATATAATCCAGACTGGATTCTGCTTTCAGCTTAATCAACACCACAAACCCTGCTGCAGCCTGAGGAGCCTGGCAGGATCACAGGGAAGAGCAGCACAGGCAGCAGGATTGAGCCTGGCAGAGCAGCTGGATGGGACAGCAGTGGGACAAGGCCTCCCCCAGCCCATCCTGGCACATCAGAGCTGCCCTTCCAGCCTGATCCAAGTGGGAAGCAGGACCCCAAGAGCAGGGATGCTGTGGGGCTGGGGGTTGCTCTGCTGCAGCCACTCCCTGAGCTCTGAAAGCCTGACAGGGCCTGTCCCCCCAGCACACTCCCAGTGTGGGAAGGGTCTGCACTTCTCCCGTGGCTTCCATGCTCCCCCAAGCTCGGGTTTTGTGTTTGCTCCTCCGGAGTTCACATCCAGCCCCGGAGCACAGCGACAATTCCCAGCTCTTCCCGCACACAAAGGCAAAGGAGACTTCACAAACTCCACAGGCTTTGTACAAAAACCGCTTTTTTTTGCTTTTATTTCACAAAATTGGGTGGCTGCTGCAGGAATCAAACCGGCCCTATACAGAGATCAGGTGAAAAAGTGGGCACAGGGATTATTTATACAGAAACAAAACAGTCCAGGACCCAGGTCCTCGGCAGGATCAGCACTAGGACAGTAAAAAATAGTCTCCACCTGGATCCTGGGAACTGCTCACGCTAAAAACAACCTGAGGTTACTCTAAACTGGACTAAGGGCTGCACCAGAAATCCCATGCTCACCCCAAAGACCCTGGAGGGGAAGGAAGCCTTGGGAAGGGGAATGGGAAGGCCCCGGCCGCTCTCTGCGTGGCACCGTGGAGTCCTGCTGGAAGACCTGGCAAATCCTTAATTTGAAAATGGTGGAAGTGGTTCTGGAGGTTCCAGAGCTTTTGGGAGCCTCTCTCCAGCCCAACCTGAGCTCCCACCTGGACAAAAGCCACCCCTGAATTTAAGCAGCAGCGTCCAGACCCTCGGCAGGGAAACCCCAAACGCTCCTGGGTCAGGAGGAGGGCAGAGAACCCAAACCACGGGCAGAAAAGGACTTTTTGCAGGACTTTTCCCCAAGTTCTGGCAGCCTGGAGGTGTGCAGCAGCAGCTCTGGAGTGCTCCCAGACCTGCCTGCTGCAGCTGCTCCCTTCCCCAGCCCCCCAGCTGCAGTGGGGGTGACAGGAGCTGTCCCAGCCACGTTTGCTGCCGCCCCGGCCGTCCAGAGGTAGTTCTGGCATTCCCATCCCAGCCATCCCAACCCAATCCCAGATTCTAGCACTTCTTCGCTACCTACTTTATTTTTTTTTTGTTTGTTTTCTTCATTTTAAAAAGTACAAAGTATATGCTCCAAAAAGAGGGACTAAAAATGGGGGTTATTCCTCAGTTGGCTACTGCACCGAACTACTCAGGGAAGGTCCAACTACCACCTCCAAAGGCAAAGGAAAGGTAAAAACCGGAGCAAGAGAACTCCTCCCATTGAGTGGTTTTATTCTGATTGATTCACTCCTGGTTTCATTCCCATGGATCAATATTTCCTGTAATAAGTTAGAGGCAGCTCTGGCTGCAGCCACCAGGAATCCCTGCAGGCACAGCTGCTGGGCTGTGCCCCTGCTCCAGCACGCCCTGCTTCTCCTGCTCTGCTCCAAGCCCTGGTTTGGCCTCTCCTCTCGGTGCTTTGCTCTGCCCAGAGACCCCAGACACCCAATCACCCCGGAGCGGGCACGTCCTAAAGCTCGGCTCCTGCCCCAAAACCTGCTTCATCCTTCTGGGAGAAGCCCAAGCTCAAAGCACCAAGAGGAAGGAAACCAGCGTGGAGCTCTGCAAGGCAAGCAGGCCAAGGGGTAAAGGACTTCCCAGCAGCAACATGGAGGCACTCCTGGCATCCCTAGCTGCAGCTTTCCCCAGGGAGCGCCGAGTTCTGCGGGCGGGAACGGGGAACACCGCCGTGCCAACCACACACCGCGGCCGGGAGAGGAGGGGACACCTCCCCAGGGAACAGAAGGGAACTGAGGAATTCTCTTTTGGTCACCACTATGCTGCTGTGGAAGCTCCTTCCTCCTTCCTTGGCTGCTTAGGGAGCGGCTGAGGCCGGCGGGGCTCCGGCCGGGGGTGGGGTCACTCCTTCCGCGGGCGGCGGTGGCTGCGCCGGGCCGGGATCTGCAGGGACACAACGGGACACTGAGGGACAGGGAGGGACAGCAGGGGGACAGGGAGGGACACAGAGAAGGGACACAACGCCCACGTGTCTCCAGGCCACGGGACAGTCGGTCTGAGGGGAATTCCTGCAGCCAGGACCCAGGAATGGCACCACAGTGGCTCCTGAAGCTCTGCTGCGCCTTTACTTTGCTTTTCCACCACCCAGCACTGCATGGACTCCATGAAAGAGCAAAAAAATCCCACATTTTTATGGACAAGATGCCGGGGATGCAGCTCAGCAGCTGGCAAATCCATGCCAAGCAACTTCCAGAGCTG
Organism: Hypocryptadius cinnamomeus; assembly: GCA_013400635.1. NCBI lineage: Eukaryota > Metazoa > Chordata > Aves > Passeriformes > Zosteropidae > Hypocryptadius > Hypocryptadius cinnamomeus. The sequence goes on from VYZP01027327.1 coordinate 20,765, forward strand.
GAATTGGCACCTCTCACCTCCCAGCTCTGTGCTTGAGCCCGAATTACAGATCTTTTCTGTTTAAAACAGATGGAACAATAGGTTTGATATCAAGAGAGGCTGCTCCTCCCTCTGAAGGATGGATGTAGGTTAAAGCAGAGGAACCCACAGATGCAGCGAGCAGGAGGGAAGGAAGGAGGGATACAAAGGGCCAGCCTCGTGCCCAGAGAGGAGATGCTAATGGAACATGACTGACTTGTTTAGTAGGGGAGGAAAAAAGGAGAAATTAAGAGAAGGGAAGAGAGCAAACAGGAATACAACCTGACACAAGACATTCCCAGTGGTAAAGGCTCGGGAAAAGGAGGGAAAAGTAAGTAAGGCTGGGGAGCAGAGGAACAGGAGCAGAGCCCAAACAGAAATAGCACAGAGTTCTCCCGCTGGGGCTGGGAACGCCCGTGAGTCACAGCTCACAGCAGCTCCTGCTGCTGAAGCCAAAATCAAAAGGGCTTTTCCCAATTATTTTTTGGGAGAGGTACTACAAGTGAAGACAATTCCTGTTTGTTTGGTGAGAACCACACTGAGCATTTTGGGGGTGAGGATTCCTGAGCAGCAGCTGGGCCAGGCTGCAATTAATGATGGCAAATTTATTGAGGAATTCCTGATGGAGAATTCCTCAGTCATTCCTCCCTGTGCCAGCTTGTCTTCTGCCTTCTGGGCTTGGCCACACTCTCACACTCATTCAAGCAACTCCCACACCATGGCTCCTGATCCAGCTGCTTTTTTGGCTGCCATAAATCAACTCCATTTTTAGAGGTACAGATTTTCTACTGGGAATGTTCTTTACGTGGTTTATCTTCTCCTTCTTCCTAATCAGGACTTCCATGCTCCAATTCCAGGGTGCCAAGTTTTCAGTAAGGAATTACTGAACTGGATCCTACTCTGACCTCCACTATTCAGGAATTATAGTTAATTCCAGACCCTCCACTAAAGTCAGGAGAGGCTTTTGATCATCACCACCAAGCCTCTGTATGGTTATAAATAAAATAAGGGATGTATAAATAAAATAAAGGACAATGGGATGTGTTGGGATGCCCAGAGGGCTGAGGAGCACTTAAAGCTTCCAGCACATCCCTGGCAGCACTCTGGGGCTGGCAGCATGCTCAGATCCCACTATTCCTGAAGGAAACAGGGGGTTTGCAGGGCAGGGGAGCCCAGGATACCCATCCCTGGAGGCTGCACTTACACAGATCCCGCTATTCCACAGGGATCAGGGGGTTTGCAGGGCAGGGGAGCCCAGGATACCCATCCCTGGAGGCTGCACTTACACAGATCCCATTATTCCTGAAGGAAACAGGGGGTTTGCAGGGCAGGGGAGCCCAGGATACCCATCCCTGGAGGCTGCACTTACACAGATCCCATTATTCCTGAAGGAAACAGGGGGTTTGCAGGGCAGGGGAGCCCAGGATACCCATCCCTGGAGGCTGCACTTACACAGATCCTGCTATTCCACAGGGATCAGGGGGTTTGCAGGGCAGGGGAGCCCAGGATACCCATCCCTGGAGGCTGCACTTACACANGTGCTGGGAGCAAATGGAGGAGCAAGGCATCAGAGGAAGAGCCTTGAGGGAAAGGAACAGCCACGAAGCCTCATGGATAAATTTCATGGGAGAACTGAAATCATACAGTTAAAACTGGGCTGCACAGGAATCCCTACTATGATTCCCTGTTTTGCTGTGAGGGAGGATTCCAAGGCTCTTCCTCACAAACCACCTCCGTGGGAGACCTCCCTGCTCCAGCTACAACACCCAGCCTTGGGCACCTCCAGCCTGGGGTTGATGCTTTAAAACCTCATTGGAGGGATGGTTTGGCATAATCCAATTCCATCTCCTTCAACACACTTCCATGGAAGGACAGTATTTTAATGAGACAGAGATGGAAACAGCTCCTGCCCCCTAACCCCAGGCAAAGGGGGAAGGACCTAAGAGCCAAAGGGGCTCCAGGAGAGCTGGAGAGGGACTTGGGACATGGGACAGGACCCAGGGAATGGCTTGTCACTGCCAGAGGAATGGGATATTGGGAAAATCATCCAGTTCCAAGCTCCCAAAGACTCAGAGGCTTTGTAGCAGAAGGAGATATTCACAGCTACAAGGGGTATCATTCACTGGCAAAATTAATGTTGATCAGGGAATAAAAATATAAAAACTGGAACAATACAGCTGTGTTTGAGAGGCCCAGGAAAGGTGGGAACTGAGAAATTCCCAGCCTGGGAGCTGCCACCTGACAGGAGCCTCAATAATTTGGCCATCCCTGAACACCACAGGCCTACGAGATTCTCTCTCACTAACGAAGTGATTAATATTAAAATCCCTCTTCTGAAACACCTGAAGCTGAATCAGACTTTACTACACACTGAGTGGCTTCAGTGAAACTCCAGCACTGGGCAAGAATTCCTTCAGGGAAAGGCTGCCAAACCCACAGGGACGTGAAGATTCAAGGATGTTTTATATACAAATCAACCCCAGCTGAGCTAAAACCACCACTGAACAGAAACTAAACCTACTTTATAAAGTGTCTTTTCTTCATAAATACAAAGTGTGTCCCATCCCTGGCAGTGCCCAAGGCCAGGCTGGACACTTGGAGCAGCCTGGGACAGTGGGAAGTGTCCCTGCCATGGCAGGGGTGGCACTGGATGATTCCTTCCAACCCAAATCAACTCCAAATGTCCCAGCAATGCTCACTGGGAAGCTCCCTCCTCCCTGGGCCATGGAGTTCCTGAGCTTTTTTCCCCTGTTAAACCTTGGAGGTTTAAAACCAAGCAGCTGAAGCTGAAGTTGTGCATAAGCTGAGAAGCTCCTCTGTGTGGGGCTTTGGCCACCCATTTTTCCCTTCCTGACACAGGCTGGAACATTTTTATCTCAAAATTAGCTCAGGGAGCTGGCAGAGGAACAAGCCCATCCCATCCCAGCTCCAAAACACCCAAGCTGAGAGTACCCAGGCACTGACCCCATCATGAGTGGGATTAACCAAGGGGAAATCACGGCTGCCACCACAGCAGAACCAAAGCCCTGCTTCTACAGAGAAGGTTTTGGTTTTTTTCCAAGAGAAAACGCTCCAAGACAGCGGCTCAAGCAGAAAATGTGGAAGTGTGACCTAGATAGGGGGGAGAGCTTAGGAGCAGCAGCTGCAGGAAGAGATCCAGCCCAAAGGTTCAACACAACGAGATTTAACTGAGTGAAAACCCCTCACACAGAGGGGCTGGGCAGGTTCACCTTCCCCTGCTGCCAGTGCAGCTCCACATCCCAGGGAAATGGGGAGGAACTGCCTTTAGAGGCTCTCCAAGGTATTTATCTCCATTAAAAAGCCTCTCCCTCTATTAAATCAGCACTTGAGGAGCACTGGGCTGATAAGCAGCCAGAGGGGTTTTGTTTTGATGCACGAGGCTTGGAGCTGATCCAAATCCTCCAGCACCTCTCCCTGCCCAGCTTGTGCAGGGAAAACCTGTGGACACAGCCAGTGCTCGGTGCAGGAGTGGCCTTGGGAGGGCAGGACGTGGGAGGGCATGGAGCAGCTCTGGGGATGAGCCCAGCTGACACCCTGCTCTGCTGCTGCTGGAGGAGCTGCTTCCCAGCCCTGAGAGCTCCAGGGAACGCCTGCTGGCATCCCAAGGCGTGCTCCTGCCCACTGGGAACGGGTTTCACAGGCTCTGGGAATCCTGGAATGGTTTGGGTTGGAAGGGACCCTAAAGCCCATCTCATCCCACCCCTGCCATGGGCAGGAATATTCCAACAGCAAATCCACCCTTCCCTCCCCCCTCCCCCTCCCCAGCCAAGCAGTGTGAATAATTAACCACAACAACTCATTTAGCCTCGTGTCTGAGGAAGGAGAGGCAGAGTTTCCACTTCACTGGCACCCAGCATTTCTGTTCCTGCCCATCCCTCCAGACCCCTCCCGGGCCAGAGCAAGCCCTGCTCCGGGACACCGCTCCCAGGGGCACCGCTCCCAGGGGCACCGCTCCTCAGGGGCACCATTCCCAGGGGCACCGCTCCTCAGGGGCCCCATTCCCAGGGGCACCGCTCCCAGGGGCACCGCTCCTCAGGGGCACCGCTCCCAGGGGCACCGCTCCCAGGGGCACCGCTCCTCAGGGGCACCGCTCCTCAGGGGCACCGCTCCTAGGGGCACCGCTCCTCAGGGGCACCGCTCCCAGGGGCACCGCTCCCAGCCCCCCGGGAGGCACGTAGGAGACACGGGAGCATCTCTGGGGAGCTGCTGCTGTCACCCTCCCCAGGAAAGGATCCCCCATCAAACACCCCAGGGAGAGCTCAGCCCTCCAGAGGGGAGAGGAAGGGAGGGCAGCACAGTGCTGGTCACTCCAGAGGAGCTGCTGTCCTGGGGTCACTCGGATTTACTGCTTGAGTCCAGGAATTCTGTAATGTATCAGGTATTTACTGCTTCCATTCGCTATTCCAACCCCAAACAGCCCAACTGCACCAGAGGGAGCCCAACGTGGTGTCAATGTTCCTGTGTCACTGACCACCCTCACAGCTCCAATCCCAAATCACACTCTGCTTTCAAGGCCATGGATCAGCTCCAACCCCTTTCACCACCCCTGACTTGGATCTCCTTTCATCCCACTGCTCCCTGCACTGCCCCAGCAAGCTCTGCACATCTGATGGAGAAACAGGAAGCACTGACAGCTGTTAGGGAATTTTTACCTAAAGGAAGTGAACTCAAAATCCTTTTCTGTACCCAAAAAGCCCCCTGGAATCATCACCAGTCCAATAAGGAAGCAAATAGCATCCAGCAACTCAATTTAAGCTCACAAATAATGAAGTGCTCAGCAGCTGAAAAACCCCAAGCCCAAAATTCCTGACAAAGTCCTTTTTTTGAGTATTTCAACCACTGACAGAAAAGGAGGTAAAATCTATCAGGGAAAAGGTTATTAAAGTTGCTTATCCAGCTGTGGTGGGAAGTGTATCCTGCCCTCCTCATTGCATTCCTGCCTTAGGTCAGAAATTATTTACCAGCTGAAAATCCCACCTGAAGGAAGAGTTAACAATGACAGCTACTAATTCCCAGCTAGCTCTCTTCCTCCAAGGATTTCCAGAAGTTTTTCCTATTCCACAGCATGGGTATCACCAGAACCAGGAGTTCTCATCCCATTGATCACCAGCCCAGAGCTTGAAGAGAAATCAATGCAGTGCCCAAAGCGGTACCATGGGAAGAAACTGGGAATCTGATTTCCTGTTACAATGACAAGGTGCAGCTTTTCACAGTGAAATTGGGATCCAACTTTGTTTTCCTATCGTAAAAGTTTTCATTCCAGGGCAGAGGGGAGAACAAAATAAACTTAGGGAAAATGAATTCTGTGGTCCAGCAGAGCCAGACAGGGCCATGCCAAGGAGAAGTGGGCAACCCTTGGCTGGAGATGTTCTCCAGATGGGTCCAGCACTGGAGACGTTCTCCACCCCCATGTCCAGACTGGTTTTTATGAGCTAAAAACCATACTTCTGGAAAAAGCCTCACTTTTAACTTTTAGGTAAGAGCTTCACTTTACTGCTTCTGCCCCTGAGCAGGGATTTATCCTCCTCTCTTCCCTCTCCAATGCCATCTCAGCTCCTTTCCTCCCTTTGTTTCCCACCATCCCTTCAGCTCTCGAGGACGCCGCATTCTGCTCATGGTCTGCTGAGCCCAGGGTGGCACCTTGAGCTGCCACTGAGCTCAGAACCTGTCTGGAACCACCAGTGAGCACCACGGTGAGGTCTGCAGTGAAAGCTGGCCAGCACAGCCAGGCCAGGCTGCTCCATGGTGCTCCTGGGTCACTCTTGGGGGTTTGGGGGTTTCTCCTCCCCATCCCTGGCAGTGTCCAGGCCAGGCTGGACATTGGGGCTTGGAGCAGACTGGGACAGTCAAGGGGTCTCTGCCCATGGCAGGGGGTGGCACTGGGTGACTTTCAGGGCCCAACCCAGAGCATTCCAGGACTCCATGATCTCCTCACACTCACCAACTTCTGGGATCTCCACAAAGGCTGCAAGAGACTCAGGGGCAGATCCACTGAGGGAACTCACAGGTGTGGGGTCAAAAAGCTGAAGTTCACCAGTTTGCCATTTCCTCTCCATGCTCTCAAGCCAGAGTAATTCTACTGTGCAGCCAAAGAGCTTTGGCACCCCTGGGCCTGCCAGGCATTCCTAACAAACTTCCTCTGGAGAACCCAGGCAATGAGCCCCCTCTGCCCTCTAGGCAAGATCAGCTGGGCTCTGGCTGGAGACACAGAGGGGTTTGCTCCAAACCTAGAGCAGGCTTCAGATTCTTCCCTTTACAAGAGCATCAAAGCAGAGAACTGTCAGAGGAGGTGAGGGCAGATCCTGGTCCTGGGGGTCAGGAATGAGGGGCTGCTCCATGGAATGAGACAGCTCTGGATGCTGCTGGGAGCCAGGAGAGCTGAGCCTCAGCCAGGGCTTTGCTGCCTCAGCCAGGGGAGGTGCTGCTGGGAAAGTCAATCTATTGAGCAGCTTTAATCAAACCTGGAAGAGAGATGTTGTGACTAATGAACAGAGCCCATTCCCTGTCCCTGCTCTGGGAATGCAGAGCCTGGATGGCTGTGAGGGGCTGCAGTAACACAGGGCTGTGTGAGCCAGGGGAGTTAGCAGCCCCCAGTGAGCAAATACAGCAATGCTTTAACCTTGTCCCACTCCCAGTCTCCAGAGCAGTGTGGGAGGGACAGCTGTGCATGGATGTGCCAGGGTTCCCTCCTTTCCTCTGTTCTCATTTGCCAGTTGTCCCCTTCCAGGTTATTCCTTCACCAGAGCAGCCTTGAGCTGTCCACACCCCACAACAGACCCACAGAGCCAGGATGTTAAATCTGAGTCTCAAACTACATCCTGTTTTATCACATTCCCAGTCTAAATTCAGCAAAAACCACACCAGCTCCCAAACAGTCCCAGGGACTTCTCTCCATAGTAAACCCAGGAACTCCCTGAGCCTTAAAAGCAGAGTGAGCCTGAGCCTCAGCAGACAACTCTTCCCTCCCTGCCCAGCCACCAGAACTCTGCACCTGCTGAGGGAACCCACTCTGATTACTCTGCAGATCCACTTGGATTAGATACTTCCCATTTTCCTGGTCACCTGCAAACCCTGCTGTTTTCCTGGGCCCTTCTGCTCCTTCCCAAACCTCCTTCCCAAGACTTTTTGTCTCAAGAGGAAAACTCAAGTTCCTGCAGTTTCTTGTTGCCATGTTCAGTTTGGATTATGATACCCAAACTTTCCAGCTTCTTCAACAGTTGCCTATGAAAAATCTTCTCAAATATTTTTGGCTAATAATTGATCAGGTTTTCTTCTGGAGCAGGTTTTGGTCAAGCTCCTCCTTGGCTGTATCCAGTCCCACAGCCAGGTTCCCACATGCTAGACACTGTTATTTGATTTTAAATTACCATTTCAACAACCTTTAGCAAGTAAAAGCTGCCAATTCACATAATCACCTGATCACCCTACCCTCTGGAATCAGGAGTACCCACCCTTGGAGACAGCCAACCCTCAGCAGGACAAGTGTCCTGCCAGCAGGAGAGGCTGGACAGGAACCTCTCACAGTCAGGTCTCCTGCCAAAGAAGTTCCTTAAGGAGCTTCCTGCCTCTGCTGCTCTTCCCAGTCCTTTCCCTTAATTTCTGTACATTTGGTGTGCCATGAACTGGAGAACTGGAGGAATGATTGTTTTTGAAGGAGCATCTGCTCAGATGACCCATTATAAAACAACTCTAAGGAAATGCAGATAACCTAAAAACATCTGGAAGTGCTTGGGGCAGCTTCATATTTCACTTTACTTTAGAGCTTGACTGTCCCAGGCAGGGGACTCCCAGCCCTCCTGGACAATCTGCTCTGGGGTTGATGAGCCTCCCAGGGAAAAAAATGTTTTCCTGTGGCTGGAAGGAATTTTTCCTGCTGGTGCCCACTGCCTCCCACCCTGGCACTCCCCCATTCCTGATTTTTGGGGTTCCCCCCTCCATAAGACACCTCCTCCACACATCTGGAATGGAGGTGGGAGCTCCACAATGAAGCTGCAGAACGTGCAAAGCTCATCTTTGCAGCAAACTGTGTCTGACAGTGGCACCATTATAAACCAGTAAGCCAGACCACCCACACCCTCCCCTGGCAGCTCCTCTCCCTCAGGGCCCACTCCTCAGGGGTCAGGGCAGGAATTCCCTGCTCCCAGCTCTTACCTGGCTGAGGTGGGTGAGGAGGTGGCATCTGGTGGTGCATCATGGGGTAGGGTGGGGGCTGCTGGTGGGGCAGCAGCCCTGGGTGTGCTGGTGCCCCCAGGGGGTTGATGCCAGGCCCGCTGGGGTGCTGGTGGGGCTGCTGGGGGTTCTGGCTGTGCTGCTGCTCCATTTGCTGGCGAGCCCTTAACTCGGCGTACTTGAGCTGCTCCATGTGGAAGTTCTGCCTCTCAGTCAGCAGCTGCTGCCTCTGCTGCTCCAGCTGTGCCAGGACAAAGGGC
>VYZP01027329.1:0-13889 GCA_013400635.1 Hypocryptadius cinnamomeus
GATGGGGGAGAGAATACTATAAAAGAAGGCTGGTGATTCAAGACAAGGACAGGAAGAGACCACTCTCCAGCTACCATTATGGACAACCCAGACTCAGCTTGGAGAAATTAGTTTAATTTATTGCTAATCCACTCAGAGTAGGGTAATGAAAAATAAAAACCAAATCTTAAAAAACCTTCCCCTACTCCCTTCTTCCCAGGCTCAACCTCACTCCCGAATCCTCTTCTGCCAGCAGCTCAGCGGTACAGGGAATGGGGGCCCTGGTCAATTCATCACACTTTGTCTATGGTGCTCTTTCCTCTGCAGCGGGAGGACTCCTCACACTCTTCCTCTGCCACAGGAGACAGTCCTGCATAAAATTCCCCAACATGAGTCCTTCCACAAGCTACAGTTCTTCATTAGGTGCTCCAGCATGTGTCCCTCCCATGTGCTGCATTCCTTCAGGAGCAGAGTGCTCCAGCATGTGACCCTCACTAGGTCAAAACTTCTCACCAGCAGGAGCTGCTCTCTCCACAGGACCACAGGTTCTCCCAGGAACCTGCTCCAGTATGGGCTTCACATGGGGTCAAAGTGTCCTTCAGGGATCCACGCTCTGGTGTGGAATCCTCCAGGGGCTGTAGAGAGATTGCTCCACCATGGACCTCCATGGGCTGCAGGGGGCCCACCTGCCCCACCATGGTCTTTACCACAGCCTGCCAGGGAATCTCTGCTGCACCTGAAACCCTTCCTGCTCTTCCTCTACTGACCTTGGGGTCTGCAGGGCTGTGTTCTCTTGTATTCTCACTTCTCTCTTTGCCTGCAACTGCCTCATTAGGTTTTTCTTCTCCTTCTTGAATACCTTATTCTAGAAGTGCTACCACCATCACTGATGGACTTAATATTGGCCAGCAGTGGGTCTGTCTTGGAGCCAGCTGGCATTGGCTCTGTAACACACATGGGAAGCTTCTAGCAGCTTCTTACAGCAACCACACCTATAGCCCCCTCATTACCTGAACCTTGCCACGTAAACCCAATACATATGATCACTTTAAGGCATTATAAAGTCACTCAACTGCAAACAGATTACACTCAAGTACTAATTATGTCAGAAATATGTGTGCCTTCACTTTAAAAATCATAGAAAACACTAACAAGTAATAAGTACAACAGCAACAGAAATGGCAATTTTTCTTCATACTATGCCTGAAATGGGAAATAATTGAAAGAAATTGGACACCACTGTCTTACTGCTGTTAAAGGAGTCATTACTAATTCGAGGCATTCATAGGTTAATGACAGATTATAGAAGCTTTCACCTACTCCAGTCTTGATTGAGGCAGGAAATCAACCTGGCTATCAGAAATAGAGAGGCAGGGGGAGAGATGTGTAAATAAGCAGCCAGCCTTGCACCATTTTAGTAAGCATGCCAGTAGCAAAACCAACTGTACCTGAACCATGTTTTCTGCTATAATGCACTTAAGGCAGAGACTGCTGCCAGTTGTGACTACCACAGCAACTAGTAAGTGTCTCCACTTCTCGAAAGAAAAGACATCTTAGTGATGAATTCGCTTGTTAAGGTGATAAGTTTGTCTTCAGGAGCCTTCCACAGTGAAGTGGGGCATCTCAGCACACACTGAAATCGGAAAGCCCCAGGAAAGTGCAGAGACCTCCCAGGAGCTGGTAGCTCACACAACAGATGATGGGTAGTGGCAGAGGCAGCTCCCTTCTGAGAGGTATGAGGACACATGTCTGTGAGCCTGACGCACTCTCTAGAGGGGCGTGCTGCTTGCTGTGCGCTCGTATCAGGGACGTCACTGAGAGAGCACCAAGCCTTGTACAGTTCACTATTCCCTTCTACTGTTGCTCCATGTGGGCACCAGTGATAGACAGGAGCAGCCCGAAGAGGACCAAGAAGGATTAGAGAGTCCTTGGACAGGCAGTAAGGATCTCTGGAGCACAGTGGGTTTTTTTTTCATAAATTCTACTGGTCAAAGGGAAGGAGTTTGAAAGAGATTAGTCAAAAGCAGCATGGCCAACAGGGTTAGGGAGGTGATTCTGCTCCTCTACCCTGCTCTTGTGAGTATGGACCTGGAGTGAGTCTGGAGATGGGCCACAAAGATGATTAGAGGGCTGAAGCACCTTCAGAGAAAGACAAGGTTGTTCAGCCTGGAAAATGGTAGGCTCCAGTAAGACATTGCAGCAGTACTTAAAGGATGACTACAGGAAGGAAGAAAAGGGACTTTTCATGAGGGCAGTTGGTGACAGGACAAGGGGGAATGGTTTTAAACTGAAAGAGAGTTGGTTTAGATTAGATATTAGGGAAAAATTATTTACTCAGAACATGGTGAGACATTGGCACAGGTTGCCGAAAGAAGCTGTGACTGTCCTACCCCAGAGGTATTTAAAGCCAGTTTGGACGGAGCTTTGGTCTAGTGGAAGATGTCCCTGTCCATGGCAGAAGGTTTGGAACTTTCAGGTCGTTTCCAACTGAAGCTATGCTATGATTTTATAATTCTGTGATTATTGAAAATACTTCCAAAAATATCTCCCCTCATAGCTGGTCTTTTTATGATTTATAGTTTTATGCAGATAAAATTAGAGTCAGGTTTATGGGCCCTAAAAGGAAACAATTTCTTCATGTTCAAAAGTAGTTTACTCACCAAGAGCAAAATTTACACATTTTCTTTTATGATGGAAATCAAGAGCACATTATACTGGCAGTTTCTAAGGCTCATTAGACCAACTAATCTGATGCTTTTCTAAATTAACATCGATTATTTCTTAATATCTTTTTCTAACTTTTTTAACAAACTTTTTTGGTTTTCATTGTTCTATGAAATCAGCTCCTGCTTTCTGTCAGTGCTTAATTCAGCAACAATGTTTTCTGAAGTGTATCTTTAGTCCCTGTGTCAGATTTAACAGCTTCACTTAGTGTTTTAGTTAACTTCCATGCTCAGCTACTTTGCTGTTTATAGTTTCATCTGCTTCCATCTGCTCTGAATAAAGTTGCAGTAAATCTGGCCTCTTGCCTTTTCTGTCAATTTTTAAGTGAAAAAAAGCCTTGAGGGCAGGAGCCCCAGATTTGGAAGGCTTAATGGAAATCCTTATTCCCTCACAGACCTTTGTTATGCTGAATAAAACACAAACAGCCCATTAAGGGCTTAGGATCCTTAAGCTTTATTATATCTGGGGAGGACCTGAGGAAAGGAAGAAAAGAACTTGTAAAAGAAATTCTGTGAGAGCAGAAAATTATTTTTTATCCATGATTACAGAATTATTCACTAATTTTAGGTATCTTAACCTTTCTCCAGTTGGCTTCAATTATAGTAACAGGTGTTGTTCTCTTTGATTCATCACATACTAAAAGTTTTGAACTGACAAGTGCAACTAGCTTTTGAAAAATTCAATTGAATTTTTCTGAAAATTGAAATTTAAGAAAAAAAGAAGAAAATATTTATTATTGATTCCTCTAAGAACATTTACAAAACACTCTTGTCTTGAGCTGACTTAGGGAATTATGAAAGAAGGTGAGAGCTCATTTAATTTAAATATGTATTTAATAAAGAATGGGAATCACTAAGGTCTCAGGATGAAAGAGAGAAAGAATAGAAGGAGATGTCTGCTTTAAAGTTCTCCTTCCTTTCTATACTGCACTGAGGGGGAGTGATGAAGCAGCTCTGTGGTGCTTTGCTGTCTAACCACAGCAGCATTAGGAAAAACAAAAAACGGCCACAGACTCAACAGATCTATTCTACAGAGTAAATACCAGAAAACAGGCAATTAAAAAGTCACCTATGATGTCTTCTTGATGCGATATAGTTTGGGAGCAGGACACATAGAACAATAAAGTATTTGTCTTACTGGTCATTAAGTGGCACAAGGTCAGGCAGCATGAATACTAACTTTGAAATAGTACTTTTATTTAGTTGCAAGCTCCTAAATTTCCCCTCATCCAGTAGAGATCTGTTGCAAGCTAGAATTGGTTTTATATTAGAAAACTGGATGAGTCATTACAGTGATAACACAAGAAGCTGAACCATGCCTGGAAAGCATTACGCAGCCTCTTTAAGGAGGCTGTTGAAACAGTTAACAAACAACATAACAATTTACCAGTATAAAACTCATAAAACACTGCCTAATAGAGGAACAGCTTCCACTGGGGAAAGCTGGCAAAAGGAACTGGATATGAGACATTGTGATTCGAGTGAGCACCAGAAAATTCTAATTCTCCTCCTGTTTCTGAAATTCCTTTGTGCATGGCACATGGAAAACTTAAACAGCGCATGGTTCCACATCTGAACCTTCTATTTTTGTCTCAAAACCACATATATAAGTTAGCCGTACTTCATACTGGTCTGTATCAGTCCTAGTGATGCACCTTTGCTTTTACTTTAAATAATCCTAAAAAGACAGAGGCTTCTGGTAGGTCCCCAAGGATGGAGAATAAAGGCATTGCACTTGTGGAGTACAAACCACATCCACTTCACAGTATACACATAATTATTCACTGAGCAGCTTTATTTTTCCACTTTTTAATTAATACCTTCCTTACACAGAAAACAGAGATAATTATACATAAGCTTTCCTGAAATAAGATCCCAATTAATATTAAGAAAAACTAACATGAAATTACTAAGGGTGCAAGAGAGTGAAGAGAATGAAAAATAATACAAAAATCTCAATTAACAAAAAGCAAAAAAAAAAAAAATCACACAGAAATTACTTTCTGAAAAAATTATGCATGGGCACCGATATATGGGAAAATAGGCTTATGCATTGGGTTTGCATGGGTTTGGTAGCAGGGGGAACTAGAAGGGTGACTTCTGTAAAAAGCTGCCAGAAGCTTCGTCCACATCCAGCAGAGCCACTGCCAACCAGCTCCAGGACAGACGTGCTGCTGGCCAAGGCTGGGCCAATAAGAAATGGTGTTAACACCTCTGTAATAACATGCTTTAGAAGTAAAAAAAGGTATTGCACAAATTTAATTACAGCCAAAGAAGTGTGGGGTGAAAATATGTCAGAGGAACAGCTCTGCAGACTCCAAGGTCAGTGCAGAAGGAGGGGCAGGAGTTGATCCAGGTGCCAGAGCTGAGATTCCCCTGCAGCCCCTGGTGCATCCCATGGTGAGGCAGCTGTGCCCCTGCAGCCCATGGAGGGCCATGGGGATGCAGAGATCCACCTGCAATCCGTGGAGGAGCCCCACACTGGAGCAGGTGGATGCCTGAGAGGAGGCTGTGACCCCATGGGAGGCCTGTGCTGGAGCAGGCTCCTGGCTGGGACCTGTGGACCCATGGAGAAAGGGGCCCACGCAGGAGCAGTTTTGCTGGTAGGACCTGTTACCATGTGGGAACTCACACTGGAGCAGGCTGTGCTTGAAGGGCTGCACCCCATGGAAGAGTGACCCAGACTGGAGCAGTTTGTGGAGAACAGTTGCCCATGGGGTGGACTCATGTTGTTGAGTCTGTTCTGCCCCTGACAGTATTCAGTGAGTGATTTCTCTGTCAACACAGGAATCCTTTGTTCTGTTTTCTCTCCTCTCCCTGGTTGTGGAGGGGAGTGATAGAGCAGCTTCGGTGGGTGCCTGGCATCCAACCAGAGTCAACTCACTACAGTTTAAAATGTCAAATACTAAATTCCTTATACACAGTACTGGAGAAACTTAAAACAAATAGGAGATAGCACAACAGACCACTAGGAAAAGAACGTATTAGATACCTGAATCCTACGGGAAAGACTTTATAACTATTAGGCTTGGAATAGGTGGAGAAAGAATATTCCTCCCCATCCGTTTTGGAAGTGGAATATGCTTTTCTCTCTTATGTATCTGAAAGATGGGATTTGGGAGAATAAAACTGTTCATAACTGTGATTAAAAACTCTTCTTATATGCTGCGCTATAATGAAATAAAGCAAAGTGTGCAACTGAAACAACATATAACTCATAGCACATTTCTTACACAGAGGCAAAAGAATGAAGGCTATATAGGATTCCTTTTAACAGATGAATGGAAGAATTTAAATGCTACAAACACATTATTAAATACTGTTGACTGCTCCAATTTTTGAGGAGTCTTTCATACTGCAATCTACGGAACACACTAAACCATGCTTGTGTCCCTTGCTTGTCCCATCTGGATCCTAGAGAAATCATTCAAAGATGCAAAAAGGAAAATACATCTGTCTGGCCAAGAAATTGAGTGCTCTGAACAGGGAGACATTGTGCTTCTCAAAACTTAGAATTTTAAGATTTCTAAAACTAGTGTACAGAAAAAACTCTGCAAAGTTTCAGCCTCCAGATATGTTTTCAGCCACACTGAATCAATCCCTGCTAGCACCACTTTAATGAATCCTAACTAAGCAATGCTCTGGGGCTTTGTTTCACAGCTGAAGACACTGGTGCTTTGCTCACCTTATCTGTGTGAGGTTCCAATTGAGTACATCACCCTGCAAACAAAACATTTGGATAAATCTTTGAGGAGACCAATTTTTTATGATGATTTTCTTTATAGACCTGTCATTTAGGCTTTTTTCACAATCTTTCTCACAGATTGCAAAAGATAAGTAGAAGAAATCGGCTAAATGTTTATTCATAGAACTAGAGTGGGATTATTTTTATCTCAGTAGGCACATCATAAACTCAGAAGAAAAGTATCTGCTTTTAAATTGGATAGCACTGAATTTCAGGGAGCGTGAAGGTACCAAAGAACAAAGATTTTTTTTAAAGTTGATTTTTTTCTTTAAAAAAAAAAAAAGAGTAACCTGTGGGAGAGAAAAAATAAAAATCACAAAAGCAAACTTTATCAATTTTAGTTATATTCAGTCAATTTTTATAAGGAAAGGCATAGTTTTTTAGTAAAAAAAAAAAAAAAAATTGAAGTAAAGAGTGGTAGCAAGTAAGGGCTGATCTCTGCATACAGTAAGAGGTAAATTGGTTTACCTGGGGTAAGTATAACCCTAAGAAGGAAACAAACACATGTGATCTTCAATTAGCATAACACTTTACTTGTTTGCACACATGGTGGTGGCTATCCAGAAAAGAGGGTGACATTATACTACAACTGTTCTGTTTTGACATTGAGCTGTAGTGTTGGCTCCTGGCAAATATTAGCCTTTAAATGACCCAAGATTGACACGTGTTTTCAGTCAGTGTTTATTCATTATTTTAAATTTGATAAATTTATGTGTATAATCTGTGTCTCGCTGTTGAATATTCAACAGGTCAAATTTAAGTAATAATTCTTAGCTGTATCCATCCACAAAAATTAAGTTCAAAGGAAAAATTAACATGGTAAGAGCTAATTATCACTTACAGTGATTTGAGCATGACTGGGTATTTTTCTCATTTCATTTGTTTGATTTTCTGTTGGCATCACTAAATAAACTTTAGCCACAGCAAAAGACAAAGCTCATGATCCAAAAACAAATTTCACAAGATTTGACATGCTTTTCAAAGTGAAATATACACACCTGATGAAAAATATTCATACTGACAAGTGAATAGTTGACACTGAGGAAAATACATCCAGGTATCTTGAAGGATCATCATGAAGATATGCACAAATTTGTTGTGACAGAAAAGAATGTGTCTCAAAATTGAACACTGAAGAAATGGAGGAAGATTTAGTCTCCATTTTAGCTATATGCAGATATAGCTATGTGAAAAACTTCCCCAATATTTGCTGCCATGGTAGGCAGCACAGTTTTAGCCAGTTGTGTTAGATGCTTTCAGTCACAATGAAAAAGAAAATAAGGGAAAAGCAAAAAAATAAGACAAATTTAATGAAACAGTTCTACAGATAAAGCGCAACAAAATCTCAGAGGAGGCAAGGTTGAAGATAATGTTTAAAAAATAGAAAATTATTCAGTGTCATGTGGCAGAAAAGGAAGACGTTCAGAGAAATAAAACAGTGGAACTGAAAAGGTGATACCAATGAGTAAGATACCAGGAGTGCATAAACAAGGAAAGTGGTTATGGGACAAAGTTTATTATGTGAGATCAGAAAAACTGATCGTGATTCTGGAAAGAAATTATATACTCTTTCTTGAGATGTTAGAAATGATAAGAAACCTGAAAAATGGTCAGAGAACAGCACTGATATAGTTTCAGGCTTTAAGTGATCAATCACCTGGACTTGGCAGCCTAGATTTGTTGAAATTTCTTAAAAAGTGTTTTTCAGAAAAAGTTACATTGATGTATTCAGGAAGGAGGTTTGTAGTGGGGGATGCTATCGCACCGGCAGTAAAATGTCAGAGAAAAATGTACTCAAACACCTTAAAAATTAAAGCAGAGGAATGGGAAATATGTGCTAGATAACGATCTAAACTCCAAGGGTGCACTGAAGCTACTCATTATTGTCTACAAGCTAAAGTAGTCAGTGCTTTTACAGACAGAGATGAGGTTAGTGCTGCTGGAGGAAAAAAGAAAGTAATGACAGTGCGTGGCAATAATGAATGAAGGAGTAGAAGAGACAGAGTTTGACACCATAAATATTATTTTGCAACAACATTGGCTGTTAGAAACACTATTAGAAGGGAGAAGTAAATGCAACATGTTTTGTTCACAGACATGTCACTACGGTTATGACCTTCAAAGTGTGTTCTTTGCCACTTGACACAATTTCTCTTTAAAAGTAAATTGAAGGACTGGCCATTGTTTAATTCAATATTTCCTTAATTTATCAGCTTTTGTCTCCAAAGTAATATTATTTTCTCATAATATGCACATAAGCACACATATAAAAGCAAATACACATACAGGTGACATGTAATTTTGTGATGTTCTTTGTATCATAACAGCCATTGTCAAAACTCTTCTTAACAGAGCGTATTATAATTGCTTAATTATCTTAATAAATTTTTTAAGATGTTTGACACTGTTTCATGAGTGTTCCGAACCATTAACTATTTTTGTTTTCAGCACAAAAGAGTCTTAACTCTACTTTCATGCTATTCATTCATCTGTACGCTTGTAATATTCGTTAATTCTTTTTTGTATGACTGAAAATCAGAATGTATGACTAAAAAAAAAGAAGATGAATGAGAGATAAATAAATTGAAATAAGTATTTTGAGATAAATGTATAACCTGAGTCAATCACAAACATTTCTTCAGAGAACTCTGATTATAGTATTGAAACACAATGTATTGATTTCAACAGAAATGGAAATAGGGAAAGTTATGTTTTAGAGTTGCAAAAAAAAGAATTTCTGAACAAAACCACATTAGCAGGGTTAAAATAGCCGGTATCCTCCTGCTGAGGATTCAGCAATAGTCTGATGAAGTACAGGGGAACAAAACAGCTAAATCCATGTTTGGCTTAATGTGGACAAGGAACATGAATTTGAACCTTTTCTATCCAAAATTATTATTCCAGGAATTGGTTATTTTTTGTTATGGTTAGGTTCACCCCACAGAAATATAAGCATTACAATTAATTCAAGAAAGAAAAACATATTTCATGCTAGGGCATACAAAATGTTTTGCACCATCTGTCAGATCCCACAGCTTGTTTACTACAGTTTTGTGGTTGTTGTTGTCTGAAGTCTACCTACCTTACTGGCATTTTTCCCTTGTCTGAAATGAAAGGTTTGTGGTCCATATCTTAGTTGTGTTTTCTTGTTTACATTTGCTCTTTCCTGTACAAAGCAAAATGGTCTGTGAATTCTTTTTTATTAGAAATTCAAGTAAAATTAAACTCTGCCACCACATACCAAGCAAGGATGTTGGTAAGGACTCTAGGCTGTCATCTTGAGGTTCAAATTTCAAAAGCTGTAATTCTTAGGAAACTCCTGCTGGTCTTGTAATTTTCTTGATTTCCCAAATGCTTATTTGCATGGATAAACATACAACCAGATGCTCAGCCTCTATCAAAAGATGAAAAGGCGTCCATGCCTCAAAAAAAATGTAAATTTAATATTAAGAGTTCCGGTATTTTTTTCATTTCACCAGAAGAACTAGGAGCTAGAATTAAAGTAATCTCTAATATGTCTCAGACATACTTTTAGAGATATTCATTGTGAGGCAGAAAATAGAATCAGGGGGTTTGGTTCACAGAGGCTACACCTACACCAGCAGGGTGTGCAGCCTGCCAAAAGTGACTCTGAATGTATTCAGGTTTTGCACAGACTTTGAAATTATGAATGTCCAAAGATGTAAAGCACGTCATAATTTTTATGACACTAAAATCACTGGAATTTCTAGTTGTGACAGTATGTTAATACTTCTAAAACTCTTGAATTGTGTTTGTTTTTCTTCTTTTTTTAAGGATGCTCTTTAAATATGTAGGTATATATTGTGGCATAAACATACCATAAAAATGAATCTATAAATATATAATAATGATATAAGAAATGCCTCACGTGCTCTTCCTATTTAGTCTGCAGAAAAAAAACTTTAAGATGTGAATCTTGCTTTATGGAGGGGAACAGCTGCAGTGAAAGTTTTCCCTACAGATTGTTCCACTTAACTAAAGAAATCACAGTAAAAGAAAAAGATGGGGTTAGTTATGCTGCACGGAAATAACATCATAATAAAAAATCACAACACATACACAGACACACATATCGTGTTCAAGTATGGGAAACTCTCCATCTCTTTCTTTCTTTGAAACAATAGAATAGAAAAAATAATATTGGAGGAAACTGGTGTGATCTTTATTCCTTTTTGAGAATTTTTTTTTTTTTTTTGATTCAGCATAGCTCCAAAAACATTGGAAAAATGGATAAATCTGGAAATAGGTGATATTTAAGGTCCAGCCTATACCATTCCATGATTGGGCAAACTTAAATATTCCAGTATGCCATACCAACATGTCAGTTACATTTTTTCCAGTGGCTAACCATATACATGAGGTACATGTAACTTTTCAAAGTACTGTGTGCACCCCTAGGTGTGGCATGTTTGTGTTTAAACTGGGAATCATCACATTTTGGTTATATTCCTATGCCACTAGCTTCCTGCCAGACCTAGGAGAACTCTATTAACCTTTAATTGACTCTGTCACAGAGTCTGAGAAATCAGGNTTGACTCTGTCACAGAGTCTGAGAAATCAGGACAATATTATTTGGCTCTCTTTATAATGCACTTTGGCATCAGTAAGAGAAAAAAAGCTGGGCAGGTGCAAGACTGTTCTGTGTCACAGAACTGTCATAAATGCAAACAGCTCCAGGGACACACAATGGAAGATACGTGACTGCTCTGTTTACTTCAGCTAAGCATTTTTCAAAACATTTGCCAATTTCTAATTATGTACTCATATGAAATATGACTGAGAGGAAACTCATAGGGTTATTCAGTCAAACTGTTCTGCCCCAAGTCAGGATCAGCTGACATTTTAGCTTACAGCTTTCTGTCTTTTTTTCCACCGGTAGACACAGAGAATTTATTGCCTTTCAATATTTTGGCAGAATGATCAAAAAAGGAGCCAGCACCAAACAACTTTTTGTTAATGATATTTTGTAATTACTAAAATTATTCTCTTGCTGAAAAAAAAAGACAGGTCATTTTTCCTCGGTGTCTTTCATCAACTCTTTCATGCCCTGTGAACTTCTTTAGCAAGATGCTTAATTTACATAAATAATGAAATAATCCTGATATAGGTAAAATGTTCTTTCCTGTTGCTTAGAATTATTTTCAAACTTAATATTTTTTTTCTGTTAAAAATAGGCAATATTGCCATGAACTCATACAGTAAACGTAAATTAATTTGTTTAATTAATTCTTAATTAATTTCTTTATCTCCTTGTCTCTTCTTTTTTTTTTTTTTAATTTTGTGTATATTGGTTTATTATGGGAAACAAAGCATTATATCTTGGCATATTTTTTCAAGTACTTAGGTGCATTATAGTCTGGTGTGATTCCTTCTGAGTACCTAGATTTTAGACTGTCCTTCGTACAAAAAACCAGCAGTATTTTCATGCATAAAATAGCAATAGTATTTATTTAAGATTACTTAAGTGTTTCTAAACTCACTGATTAATCAAGCATTATATCTTCAAAAGATTAATTTGTCCTGAATTTTCATAATCTGATTTACTATATATTTCACATTTTGCTCATCATCCTGATGCTGAAGAGTTTTCCTGGAGAAAGGGGTGAAAATAAGAGTGAACAGTAACTTTATTACATACTGTGAATTTTTAAATTACTTATAGTAATACAACAAGTAATATAAGAAAATATTAAATGATAATGTCTAGGAACTAAAACTGAAACTTTATTAATCAGTTCTCTGCAGTCTGCTGTTTCTAGAGAGTATTAAATGAAAGTCTGTGTTAAGGATACTAGCACAGGTGAAACACCTGTTGCTGATTAAAGTAACCTTTATGAAATTCATAATAATTTTCAAATACATGTACATTAAAATCTACAGCTATGTCAGTGCTTGTGTTCTTTTAAGTGGACCAGTACAAATCTCAAGCTGCTGGAACAGATTTCACAAAGACAAAAAAAAATAATTTTTTCTGTTGTAAAAACTAAAGCACGTGTTAAACAGCACACACCATGACACTATCTCAAAGTATTACATAAAAATTAAATAATTTTGCTGCACACCAATGTTGGTAAATACTAATAAATTTTCATCACATGAAGGGAATCTGAAACAAAAGCTCTAATGTGATTCATCTGCAGAATTTAGAAATTAAATCGATGATCTCAGAGGATTCTATCTCTAACTGTTAGGTCATCCTCACACTATAAATATTTCTGTTTCATATGCAGAAAAATTATGCAACAATTAACATTCCAAACAATTATTACATCTAACCAAAGTAAAAACAAGTTACGGGAATAATTTTTCTGCTCTTATAGCTATTTATAATGCTAATTATGTAAAAGTGCAATGCAAAAACCCAAAACTTAACTAGACTGTATTATTTTTTCCACCTTAATTAGGAAAACAACCCCATAATTCCATGACTGGCTACCACAGACAATGTTTTTTTCCTAAGCATTTTCAGGGGTTTTCCTGATGTCTCCTCTTGATGTTGACTATTTAATGCATACTTTGCACGTACTAGCAAAAGACTGAATGACCTAATCAGAATTATTTCACTAGATTTATTTCCATGGAGTTGGAAAAGGTAGAATTTGGGCAAATTGTTATTACTATGAGTAGACTGTTAACTGGGTGAGTATTGTTTACATAAACAGAAATTTTACAACTGTCTGTTCAATGAGCTGAAAAGAAGCACTAAGCTATTGAAGAAAAGTTATGTGCTGACATTAGTAACTGCAGGAACTTGCTTTTGAAAATTTCCCTCATAATACATAACCTGAAAGAATCTTGAAGATCTAGGGATTAATGCTGCTAGAATCTGTTGCAGCTCTAGCTGTGCAAAATTATTGAACACTTAAAAGAGTCCCACTAGCATTTTTTTTCTTCTTTCTTCTCATTGCTGGTCAATTGTTCATATTCAGGAAGAATCCCAAGCATTTCATTCTGTAATTTAGTTAGTATCTCCATCAAATATTCTAGACTTTGCTTGCAACCTGAGATTTTCTGTAAGCACCTATTCTTTACCCTTCAGGCCAAGCATTCACCAATGGGTGACATGTCCTAAGACTGTTATGAATGATACAACCATGTCCCAGATTTTAAAAAAAATGAACAATCCAGGCTAGTCATTCAGAGACTTTTTGATCCAAGAAGGCACTCTGGTCTCTCCAGTCCAGTTGCTGGCAGCCGGGCACATACACTCACCTGTACGGTACCATGCCTGCTGCTGGCACTCAGACCCCTTCCCACAGGCACTCTTTTTAACACTTTTCTGCATCCCATAATACGTCCTATGCTCCAGTATTGATTCACTGTGGTGGGTGTCACATGTGGACTCATCACAATGAATCAATGCTGGAGCACCTTTTGGACTGAGTGGGGTGACTGCCTAGGTGTATAGAACACTTTATGGG
>VYZP01027342.1:0-14575 GCA_013400635.1 Hypocryptadius cinnamomeus
CAATTATGGCAGCTAACCATCTGCCACCAAGGGAACAAATTTACCTGCTATTAATTTTGGAGATAAAGAGAGAGCTGAAATACCAGATTGCACAACTTTGAGAAAAAAATCACTCACATGCAAAAGGGAGGGGTACAGCCTACAGCATTTAATTCAACATCTTTCACATAGCTCCAGGGTCTGGAAAAAGAAAATTCTTCCACAGTTTGCTAGGAATAGGTGTGTCATGCACACATGTACAGCTACCTATTATTTTGATTATCAGCTTCTTGTGATGTAACTCTTTGGCCTGATGTTGGCCAGCACCTTTGACCACAGCTGTGGGTGCTGGTTGCAAGATACCAAATTGAGCAGCAGAAATACAGGATGATCAACAGATAAAGATCTTTATTAATATTGATCTCAGCTCTAAGTCTGTAAGGAAATTAGATCATTCCAGACTAACTGCAAGTCAGGATCCACCATATGTAGCAAGTTCTTCTGATGTATTTGCAATCAAATTGAAAAATCAGGCTGACAATATGTCAACAATATCTTAAAATCTTAACAGCAGGTCTACAGAGAAAAGCACACTGCCATTTTTTAGCTTTGAACAAAAGCCCACTTACACCCTTCTGCTGATGCATCCTACCTTGTACATGCCCCTTATAACACAGTTATCTACATTCTTCATCTGTATATAGGACAATATTTAAAGCACAGATTTTGTGGGAGGAGAAAATAAAAAAGCATCAAGAGATTAGCTGAGAAGAGAGCAGGTAAAGTTGTTTCTGCCAAGAGCTGGCATATGATTTGCTACCCATGAACATGCAGAGAAGCCACACAGAAAAATGTACATTAATAACTGTAATTCTGACTGCATTTTTGTATTATAGATCTCAAGACTCCTTGTCCATTTATTTGAAATAAGAAAGTAGCCTCATTATCAGTGACATTTAAATTCAAAGGAACACTCAGTAAGGGTAAATGTCTTAGATGAGATTGGTGAGTTTAACCCATGAATTCACAGTCAGTTGCCTTATTTATGTTGGTTCACATTCTGGGTTTTTCATTTCATAATTCCTTGGATTAGATTATCAAAAGCAAATTTTTAATACTCACTTTACACAGCAAAGTGCACTATGAATAATATCAGACGTCATTTTATAGTCTCTAGATATTTGTATATACGTATTTATATTCCTGAAGACTGTCAAATCTATTTTTCTTTAGTCATAAAAATTCAGCTGTTGTATATCTGCTTGGTTCCAGATGGACAGGAAGTAACTGAATCACTGGATATTGATTTCTAAGCATTTGGAGTATTACAATGACCAAAATTCTTTTCCTTTACAAAAAGTCGGTGTTACGCAGCCAAAACCAAAAGTATCTTTGCTCAATCTGCAAAACATTCTGTTAAATACAGTGATTTTTTTCAGGTGCAATAAAAACATAAGAAGGATTTTTTTTTAAATTTTAAATTAAGTGTGTTTTAAGTAACACGTTATGAGTTATCTGATTTCCCATTTCCTTTCTTCCACCACCACTCCCTTTCCCACTGCATTTATTTTTCTTTCACCTTTGCTGTAGGAAAATACCTGAAACTTTCACAGTGACAGACTGGATGCTATAAAAGAGGAAACAACACTTTCAGCCCTATCCAGCACTTCCACAAGACCTGTATCCTTAGTTCTCCAACAGTTATCTAAGTAGCTTACAGCTCTGTTAGTCCAGAAATAGAATTCAGGAGGATACCCAGTAAAATCACTTGCACAGCTAAGATAAAAATTCAGCTTAGTCTCATGAAAATTCCACTGAGGCTAGGGAATGCTACAAGAGCAATCTATGCAAGGAGAAAAATGAGAACACGGGGAAAAAGAGAATTTCTGTAAAAGAGGTGCAGATTGTAAAGCTGTGCTGCTTCTGATTGCCAGAGTGAGGCAGCTGAAAGTGGTGGCTGGGACCCTGTGCATCACTGAAAGTGGCATAATATACACACACCAAAGAGCAGTGTCCTTTGGGAGATCTGTGTGTTGTACCCACACACAGGGAAGTCAAGAGAATTTAGAGAGGATTTTTCAGTTTAAAAAATAGTTTAGAAAACACTAAAATTTTGAACTCTAAAATTTTGTGCATAATGCTTTGCATAGGGACAGCAAACCATTTTAAAAGGGGCCTGAATCAGCAAAAATATTCTGACAATTTCTCAGCACTTCAATGACACAGATTCCGTGTGTCAAAGTCTGTTCTCATTTATGAGGATATAAATATAGAGCAACTCTTCTTTGGAGGAGGTGGTGACAGTTTATAAGCTTCATTTTAAAAGTTTCCTTACAAATTAGTCTAAACCCATTGTAAAAATAATGTGTTCCTCATTTCTCTGTTTAGTGTATTAATAGAAGAGGATTTCCTGAATAGTAAAAAAATTACTGTCTGTAGGACTCACACAGCTATACCAAACAACAGCAGAACTGTCACAGTGTGATGTTTTCATGCATTACAAATGTGGTTTATTTCTGACTTTAGAACATAGCACTCTATTTGCCCTGGATATAAATGGGAAAAACACGGATTTTTAATTCCTACATGCTGACCCATGTTTCAGTCACACAATTTCTGGGCTTACAACTTATCAATGACTTGGGCAGCCAGCAGTGAGCAGACTGCAATTACTGTGTGAATGGCCTTCTGCTGTCTTAAGTTCCAGCAGTGGCTACTAATGTGGAAATTATATGAACTTCAGAGCATCTGAAAGATCAATCTCTCACACATGCAAACACCCACACACTGTCTGTCTCTATTTTTAATCTTGAAAATGAAATGTCAATAAGACATTACTTTTTGTTTTGTTGAGTTTTTTGGGTTTTTTTACGTTAATGGCAGAATGGTACTAAGAGATGATCTCAACATTTCCTGTGAGATACCCATGGCTTCAATAACCATGTGCCATCGAGTACCAGCCAGAGTCTGACAACTTTTTCATGCCTTGAATACCTTGAATTTCATTGCACAACCGCTCCACCGGACAAATTCAGGTTTTTTAGCTTGGAATGCTGGAATCGAACCCTTTTGAGCTGGGAAAGACTTGGGTGTGCGTTGGAAAGATTTTATGTTCCAACCTTACTTTTGAGGAACTGCTGCTGGTTCCAGTGGATTAGAGACTGCAGAACTAGGCCATATTTGTTTGGGCGACTTGTGAGAACCTACCAATATACATCCAAACTTTACAGTGTTTATGTAAGGGTCATCCATTCAAAAACATTGGCCCCCTACTATCCACACCTCAATAGTCCAACCTTGCTCTGAAAACACCAAGAGGAAGTGTTCTTTGAAAACTTCTTTTGCAGGGCATTTGTATTTTTAGAAAAAAACTTGCTGCTATTAGATCTTTGGATTTTTTTTTTTTTTTCAAACACTCTAGGTTTTGAAATACTGAGTTCTTGTAAAATGTCATCAGCTTACCTGCCCAGCTGAATCCAGAGGTTCTTCTCCTCTGTAAGAAGTCAGAAAAGGTCAACTGTCTTTGATCTTGTTGGTGGCAAGATCAAATGCATCTGGAAGTAAGTCAGTTCTGAAGAGCAGCACTACTTAATAAAATCGTGTATTGCTTGTTCTCAATGTTTGGCTCTCTACAACTGCAGGACTCCGAGCACTGCTTTGGAATCCATGGGAACTTGACAATTATTCCTTACCCTGGAGAAACCCAAACATCCTCAAATCATCCCAGCTCCCAGTGTTACAACACTGTAACTCCATCATGCAAGAATCAGGACTTCAGTGCCCAAATATCCAAAGAGGTCATTTATATTTTACTTTATCTGATTTTTAAGACAGAGGAGAGAACAGTCCTCAGCTTCATCCCCTGGGAGGATTCCAGCCCTCCAAAGCTCCTCCATGCTCCTCATGTTTAGCTTTCATGTTTAGCTTTATATCTTTAAGTCTTTTTCATCCAACTCAAAGAGCATGTGTTTGCTCCAGAGGAAGCACCAGGGAAATCTGTTTTCTGTGTGTGCTAGGGGTGCCTATTGAGAATAAAACTCAGGGCATGCCCATATCAGCCACGTGGGAGTGTGGGCACAGCATTCTAGGGAGAAGCAGTAAAGGAGATTACCCCTAGATTACCCTTTAGTGCTTCTAGGGTGAGTGATGCAGCACAGAGTGAATATTCCTGTGTTTCTGGTAGCAGTCTGGATGGCTGAGGTGGGAGCCATGCACAAGTTCTGTGAAGCAAAGACAGCTCACAAAAGCTTCCAATCAGTGTGTACCTCCTGCCCAACCCACAGTGGCATGGACAGTTCTCTAGAGCTTATCTCCACCCAGAGGAATGATTTTCTCATTCAAAATAATGGACTTCAAAGCACATACTAGACAAAAGCAAGTAATTCTGTAATAATTCTGTTTGAAAATATGACAGATGAACAAAGCATCCCAGGCTGCCTAATTACATCTTCCCCCTTCTTTCATGATATTTTCCATATTACACCTAATTGAAAATAAGTGGTCTGATGATTTCTGAGCCATGCTGCTCAAAGTTGCATTGATTATCAATAATATTAAGGTTCATTTATTGCATTATTTCTAGCACAGGTGCCCAAATTGGAAGGTTGCTCTTCTGTAAGCATCTCAGCTGTTTGAAATTAGATGAGCTTGTTACCTTCACGAATGAAAAAAGTTTTCCAATTTTACTTTTTCAGTATTTCTCTTTTTACCTTACTTTTTAAAATATTTGTTTGTTGCATACTGATCATCTTTACTTTTTTTTAGCATGAAAAATACATTAATTTCACAAAAGCACACAGTAAAACAGTTCAATGTTATGCTAAGCCATTCAAGCTAGCTTAATAGAACTTCTAATGTGACTATTTTAGAGTGCAAGTTGGTTTGTTTCAAGCGAAAGGGGTAAAAATCCATAGTGGTGTGCTCTGCACACTGGACTATAAATAAGTTTGATGGTAGAAATGGACAATCTCAGACTGTAAGGCCTTACAATTAACTCACACATTTCAGGTGACATTATTTCAATTTTTTTTTTTTTTCATGTCAGATTTTCTTATAGTAGATATTTTTTCTTGTAATAATAGATATCTTGCATTGGATGCAGCCTATAAAAAAATCACCAAAACTACTACATTTAATTGCTTGATTGTTTCCTAAGAAAAAGTAGAGTAAAGAACAAGAAAGGTTTATTTACTGCCACATATTGTCTGTTAACTTCACAAGAGAACAAGCTGTGAGCATGCATCAGTGTGCTCATGCGCAGTATTAGGGAAACACACAGCCATTGATCAAGAATGCTCATAGCACTGGGGCTAAGATAAACCTGGCATTTCTTCTGGGCTGTCATTTCCCAAAGATCATGGCTTTGCTTCTGATAAAGACTCCCCCAAAGATAATTATGCCCTCCTTGCTGACATATTTAATTTTCTTTGCATCTCTAGTGTATTCAAGCTGCCACTGCAGAGCTGCCACTGCCTCTCATTTTCAAAGCCATGGATGAGGGTGAGGGTCTGACCCTCAGCAACTTTCCCTTCCCTGAACATGGCAAGGCAGCACAGCAGAGCCTTCATCCCAGGTACCATCACCAGTCACCTTGAGAGCCTTAGAAAAGACCACAAACTCAAAGTTTCTTTATTCTAGGCACTCTGTGGTATCCATATCTAAAATTATGTAAGAAATCATATCTACAGGTGAGCTGAAATACAGAGTCTCACAGTTTGATATTAATCAAGTGTTGATTTTTTGGGAACAGCAATTTTAGAAAGAGAGCTTTAATAACTTTGATATTTATTTAACATTTGGCTAATAAATAACAATCTTTTTCACAGAGATTAAAAATAACTCATTGTGTTTTTCATACAGAATTAAACTCAGAGTGCCAGACTCCATAATTTCTAATATTTCATAAAATATGTATTAAGGTTATTCACCTAATTCTACTGCACACGTCTAACATTAAGGGAAAAGTCTCTTGTGAAAAGACTCAAAAAATTCTAATTTTATCAGAATAGTCAAAACACATGTTCTGAGTTTATGTACATCTTTGCCTCAAGCAACAAAGTGAGAAGATCATTCAAGAAATGACTTTTATACTTAAAGATTTCACGTTTGAGTGAAACTTTTAACACAGTAGCCAGTGTAAGATTGGATAGGCACATGATGTGAATGAGATCTCCGGTAGAAAATAGTTATTTATAGGAACCCCAGCAATTGCCAATTTTCTCAAAGGAGCAGCTCAGCAAAGACGTTTCCTCTCTCCTTCACGTGAGCACCTCATTCCTTGCTTATCCCTTAATTGAGTTCTGCTCTGACACATCAGGGTAGTTTGTGACAGTAACATAATTTAATTTTTCACATGTAAATTGTACATCTGAAATCCCTGGAGGACAACTGCATGCTTACATATCTAAAAAACTGGAACTGGTCACTCATTCTGGTCACTCTCAGGGCATTCCCAAGAAACTCTCAGTTGCATTAGGGAATATTTATTTAGTGATTTTAATATCCCTTTGACATCCTTTTGACTGACAATTATGGTAAAAAATGGCACACCAACATGTATCAGTATATGTCAAAAATGTGTTGTAAATGTACTGCACTGGCTGAGGGAAGGGAGGCAGTGATAAAACGAGCTGTTTAGATGAATTGAACTGTTCCTGAAAGATAGAAAATGGTGACAGCAGATGAAGTTATGAATGGTCATAAAAAGAAGACTCATGCAGGAAGAGGAGAGAAATTTCAGAACTAACAACTGAATTTTTTTCCCACCTGATTTCTTACTATTTTTTTTCCACAGGAACCTAAAGAATGAAGACCTTAGTATGACTAAAAATTAGATTTTGCTACAAATATTTGATCAACATGCAATAAAATACCCAGATTTTTGGAAGAATAAAGTCTCAAAACAAAAATGATATGGATAACTACAAGACAACAGGATGAAACAGAAGACAAAGGAAGTGGGAAGTCTGACCTTCATGAGAACAATGAACTGCTCCTGAGTCCCCAGTCTTTGATGACAGCCAGTGTTAGAGCCATGATTTACTTCATCTGCATTTCAGATTGGTAGTAGCTTCACATGGCTGATGAAGCTTCCCAGGTCTAGGGATTAAGGGTATTTAAGCATCTATTTTCTGTGATTTCCCAAATTTCTGCCACATCAACACATCTGCTACTAATCTCTCCGTCAGCATCAATTTCTACGTGATAAAAGTCCGGTGTAAGTTTTACATCTTTGTTTGTCTGAGATGAAGGTAATTCACTTTCTCCTGTGCCAAAATGGTAATCTAAAATATTTATCTCAGAGTGATTTACAAAGCATTGTTCTGAATGCTATTGATGACAATGATTTGTGGTACAGTACTGCTGGTGTGGTGTCCAAAAATTAGAGCTCAGTTATGCTGTAACATGCACAAACACAGCAACAGGGGATCACTGCTGAAAGAGAAAATATCAGTTTTAAGGCTGTCTTGAGACTTCATTAATGCAGGCAAATGCCCTGAGACTCAGACTCAGTGATAGGACATATCTTACAAATAAAGCGTATAATTTAAATAATAATAATATAACCAAAGGAAAACTTTTAATAAATTAATTTAGGCTAAAGTAAGAGCCATGCAAGAGTTTCCTGTTTTGCAGCACAAAAAGCTTCTCCCTGTGCCATTTCCATAAGTCTTACTGAAGCATTTTGAAGATTATTTTTCATCTTGAGCTTAATTCAAGGTATTTTGTGAAAGCATATTCCTCTAGAAGGGCTGTTTTGCATTTTATGCTTTTTATTTTTCCAGGAGAGCTGATCAGTGCTTATTATGGACCTTTGGAGTATGCAAATAAACACAGAATTAAACTTCCATTTCATTGCCTCTCCTCTGGAACACGCATTTCTAAACTACCTAAAGACAGACTTGTAATGATTTTTCTTTTTTGCATCCCCAAAGAGGCTTGTCAGGGCTCCCTTTTGATCAGTCAGCTCTGCAGCAGAGTTAATTCACGCTCCCTTTCCAGGAGCTGAGCTGTAAGGACAGTGCCCTCACTCCCACAGTGGTGACATTCTGCAGGGTCATCTAAAATGCAACACATGAGGGGAATATGGAATTTAGGAGCCCAGCAAAGTTCCAGATGAGCACAGCCAAAGGGGGTCTGTCAGTGTACAAGGAGCAGCAACGCAGCAGTGACTGCACAGTGTCCCTGCCTGGGGGGAGACAGGTGAGAGCAGAACTCTGTGCCACGCTCCCTGGGTGAGCTCAGGGGGCAGCTGCTGGCCTACACTGGTGCATTCTCACCACTGAAACCAATGTTAGTTTATTTACACAGCTCCTGTGCCTCTTTCCCTCTTCTCTTCCCCCTGCCTTGTTCTTTTTTTCTTATTTTAATAGAGAAGGAACCCTGTTACTGAATTGTCAAGATCATGTTTCCTTGGGAGAATGTCTGCCTCCAAGTCCTTCATCTTTTCGCCTCCAGCAGAATCAGTCTTACTGAGAAGGAATTAAGTTTCTCTGGCAACTAGTGGTGTTTTTAAACATCATCAAATTTTAATTAATAATACACTACTGCTTTGTAGACAGATGTAGTTTTGAGATGAAGATGCAGAAAGCTGCTAATTTCTAAATAGTTGATTGGTTTCTTAGAACACTACTTGTCTCCAGAGCAGCACAAACTGTAACAGATCTCC
Organism: Hypocryptadius cinnamomeus; assembly: GCA_013400635.1. Lineage (NCBI taxonomy): Eukaryota > Metazoa > Chordata > Aves > Passeriformes > Zosteropidae > Hypocryptadius > Hypocryptadius cinnamomeus. The sequence continues at coordinate 8,648 of VYZP01027342.1, forward strand.
ACTGAAATCTTTAGCCAGAAATATAAATAATAAAAAAACCCTTCCAAAACCCTAATAAAACCCCCCTTTACAATAGTAAATCTAAGTGTATGCCAGTGATTTTTAATCTTCCTACAGGGAAGAATTAAAATATATTTTGGTTATGATTTGCCAATCTTTGGTTCATTCACGTTTGAATTCACACAAATTTAGAATTAATTGTTTGGGTTTTTTTAGTTTTTTTTACCATAGTATCTTGGTCGTGGATAAAGTACAAAAATTCATTTAAAAAATATTTGTAGTATGGGAACTATAACTGTTCATCAGTGTGTAATAAGTTTCTAGTCATATTAATTATGTACCCAAGATAATCATATACTTGGTGCAACTTTCTGTTCAGTCAACAGTGTCTTCTTGTGAGTAGCATATGTACTGTAAAAACAGGCCCCAAGAGGACTTCTACAAACTTGGTTCCCTGTTTTTATGGAGATTTATCAATATGAGCCCACTTTAGCTGTAGGCAGAGAACAGGGAAGATCCCTCTACGCTGCAAGGGCTTTGGGGTTATAAAGTCAAGCACACATGAGTTAGGAAATGCCATCCCCAAAGTGGCCAGAGCATAACCTCATTTTGACTTCCTTTTCCTTGGGTATTCAGAAACAGCAGTGCTGAGGGCCATGGAAAAGCCCATGAGGACATGAAGGATCCTGGACTCACTCTGAGGTTTGGCCAAGGCACAATAAATAAAGTCTAGAGAGACCTGGCTCAGGTCATCACATCCAGCCTGCTGGAGGCTGCTGCCAAGCCTTTTCCCCAGAGCAGAGGAGGCTGCTCAGGAGTGAGCATTGCTGAATTAAGCACAAAGGCTCCTCACTCTGCCCTGGCTCAGCCCAGATGGCTCTCTGGGGACAGCACAGAGGGGACAGGACAGGCTGCAGAAGGGGCTGCAGACAGACAGACAGGGACAGGACAGGCTGCAGACAGACAGACGGGGACAGGACAGGCTGCAGAAGGGGACAGGATGCAGACAGATAGACAGGGACAGGCTGCAGACAGACAGATGGGGACAGGACAGGCTGCAGATGGGGACAGGCTGCAGACAGACAGACAGGGACAGGCTGCAGCTGCCGGGCACTGTTCTCCCAGCAGCCAGGGACACTGGGGCAGCCTGGCCCTCCAGGAGAGCAGGGACTCAGCTGTGACAGCTCAGCTCCCTGCCAGAGCACAGAGGGCACAAGAGACTGCCTTTGGCAGAAGCTGCTGCTGGGGAAAGGTGGCCAAGGAGTAACCAAGCATGGAAGTGGCTGCGCTGGGGATGTGGAGTGTGACACAAGACACAGCTGAGTGCCAGGACCTTGTTCCAGCATCAAAACAACTCAATGTGAATTATTCTGAAGTTTGTGATCAGATTCCTCATCATTCATGCTTAAACTCTGCTTTCTACTCTCTTTTCTCCATTCTCAGCTTCCTGCCTCATTCCATTGTAGTTTCTCCATCCAGCCATAGCCTGTCTGATTCTCTGATCTGTGGTTTCTAGGTGCAACTATTCTCTCTCACCAGCTTCCAGTTTTACTATCTTCCACATAACCAAGTCTCTTTCCATTATTTTCTCCCACTGACACCTCATTTCACATTACATAAAGCAGGGGAACCATGTCCCTTCTCCTGGTGCCTTGGGCTGGAACAAGGTCTGTGTAGTCTGCTTGAACACTAGTATGCACCAATTTTATTTTTCCCACTAAAGTCATAATTCAACAAAATTAAACTATTTTTTTCTCTAATGAAGTCAGGAGAAGGAACTTCTTGGGCATCAGAGGAACACTTTAGCTAAGCTTCTAGTGCCTACTTAGATATACAGGTCCTAGCCGGTCTCAATCTATATATCCAAGGACGAGAAAACATATTTCCTACTAAATTCATTCCCTGAAATAGCTGAATCATTCTGGCTGACACAGAAAAAATACAGCCCTGGGCAGATACCTGACAATGCAATTTTCATGCAGAGTGACAAGTTTAAAAAAGGTAAGAAATGCTGATAGCAAGTTCTTGTGATGGGATGCGTAGGACAGAGACACATATGAGCCTTGCTAACAATATTAACAGATTATACCAACAGAATTATTTATTGCAGAGCTGAAGACTTTCAAACATCAGCAAACTACAAAGACTGGCCTCTACCTAAGTATCCATCAGCCTTAAGACTTCAGAGTCAACATAACCTGAGTCCTAGGTCTGTACTGGTGATTCTTTCCATGAAGGCAGCAATAAAACCACAAAGTACTTCCATTTCCCAGTAACTCACCTTATGATATTCTCCTTAAAACATCTCTTATAATTATCAACTGCTCATTTCTAGGTACTACCTAAGGGCAAGTACAAGTGGAAAAACAAAGAAATAAATATATGCTGACTTTGATGTTGTTGTCCCTCTGGTTCCCGCTAATATTTTGGAGGAAAACATCTTTGAAAACTAAGCACTGAGAAAGAGTGAGAGAGGCACACAGAGAGGGAAGCTCATATTCTAAAGGAGCCAGAAGGCACCAGATAAAAGCTGATAAAAAGTAGGTCAACTAATGATTCACAGCATCCAGTGCCCACGGAACCCTGCTAACAACAGCAGGGAAGATGCAAATGCAGAAGATAATGTCAGGTTCCTCAATACAGAGGAAATGGATATAATAGAAACAATTGGCTCTGCCCACATCTGTATGTGGAAACTGCACATGTTGAGAACAGATCTCCACTGATGAAAATCCTTATTTAGGGTCCACTGGAACCTCAAAAGTGTACATTTGAACACCCATCTTTTCTAGACACTGAGACTGGTGATGTTCATGTGTGGAGAGACCATGAAGAATCATATTTTCTATTAAAGATTTTATTTTATTTGCCCAACATACACTTTATTTTCCTGACATCACTCAGGGCAGGCAAATTGGGGGAAAACTCTCAAAAGTAAAAAAAAATTGGTAATATCAGCTTTAGCAATAACAAATCTCAGATAATTGTTGGCTTACCAATCTGATGTAACAAATGTTCACCCAGTGGTAGAAACAACCTCTTTAAAAGTTAGATAGTCAATGCAGAAAACAAAGGACAAGGAGGAAGGTAACTCATTAGGTAAAAATCCATTTTGTGTTTGTAGGCACCCTTAACACTGCTGACAAAGTCTTCCACAGGGGAAAAAATGCTCGTTTATAAATGAAGCCTCTTGCAGCCTCATTGCAGAATGAAATCAGGGGATTTAATGGATCTTAATTTTCATTAAGAAATTTGAGTTACCTGACAGCAATACACAGAAATTTCAGTGTGGGATTTCAGTGTTAGAAAGTGAAATCTCGTCAGCATAAACAAAAGTGGCCTGAAAGTATAGAACTGCTCAGATTTTCCAGCCAGCACTGCTGGCACACAAGCTCATGGACATTATATGCATAATAAGCCGGTGACAACTGCAGCAATTACTTAGAGGGAAAAGGGGAGGAATTTATTTATGTTTTAATGTCCTGTGCCAGGCTGAAAGCAGGAGAGCCAGCTCCCTGTTCCCTGCTGGCTGTCCCCAGACCAAGGGTGTTGCGACGCAACCCTCGGGGTTCTTGAGGGTGGGTGAAGAGACAGAAATCCCAATTCCATGTTGCAGAAGGCTGGTTTATTATATTATGATATACATTATATTAAAATACTATATTAAAACTATACTAAAAAGGATAGAGAGAAAAGATCCAACAGAAGGCTAACAAGAATAGAATGGAATGAATAACAAAATCCTGTGACTGCTCAGAGAGTCCACACAGCTGGACCATGATTGGTCATCATGTAGAAACAATCCACATGGACCAATTGAACAAGCACCTGTTCAGGCACAGGTGCATTTCACAGCAGCAGATAATAATTGTTGACCTTTCTTTGCTGAGGCTCCTCAGCTTCTCAGGGGAAAAATCCTGGGAATAGGATTTTTCATAAAATATCATGGCTACGCAAGGGTTCTGTGGAGCACGGGCAGGGACCCTCTGCAGCAGCACAGAGAATGGAGCCTGTGACTTTTATTGCTGTAACAGCCCTTCTGTGCCTAATCTGTCACTCAATTTTTTTGACTAGAGTGTATATTTATATGAATTATAACCAGGTCTCAAGGAATAAAGAGGTTTCATCAGAAAACCCGCTAACATTTATTTGAAATTCCAAAATACAGAGCCCTAATCAACTCTGGGTCAGAGGCTTTGTCTTTTATGAAGTGACATCAGTTGACATCAGCAGAAAATTTGGCCTGTTATCTCTGAGGTCAACGTTCCTGAAATAATTCTCATGTTTCAAAAAATGTGAATTTATGGGCAGTTTTTTTGATAGATTCTATAAACAAAAATAAAAGCTCTAAAATAGAGCTCAGACCTGGCTGGTTTATGTAATAAAATACAGGCATGACACCTCTAAAAGCTTAAACAAAAACCTGATCAAAACGGTTGTTATTTTAACAAAATACATATTAAAAATTTATTGTTAATCCTGTTGAAATTGTATTCAGAAGATAAAAGGAGTACTTTAAAAGCCTACATTTTCATTTTTCCTTTTTAATTATTTATACATAAACACATAATTTACTTTTTTAAAAGAATGAAAGTCCTGAAAAGATAAAACATAATTAAATATTTTGTTCTTATAGTGCAAAAATATTTCAATTGGTACCCTTCAATAGTTTAAATTTATTTGGTAAAAAACATTTTTTAATTGTTTATTTCAATTCAGGACCAAGAATATAATAAAATTTATTACAAAATTAAAATTTAATTTTGTGCCAAGATCCATTTAAATTAAGGTTATTGGGATATTCTTTTTGAATACTTATTCCCTGAGGATTCACTGGGCCAGATTGATTCTTATTAATTAATCTCCACTGATTTCACTGTGCAATTTTCAAAAGAGGATTTGATTTTTATTTCTTTAAAATATCTGCATATGCCATTAATATTTGTCACCACTTAGATTAAGTCAATTTGCTTAAAAATGGCTACCCCAAAAGAGGAGGCCAAAGCCCCTAAACCTCTGGCAAAACATGCTTTTTATTCCTAGGTAGAGAAAAGATACCTTCGTTCAGAATTCCATATTCAAAGCAAATCACTATTTAACCTTTACTTAGTATGTGATTAAAATGGAGTATATTGATGCTTTTTTTTTTTCCAGTACAACTTCTTTTATTTTGATTAACAGAAATTCCAGCTGGAGGGATGCTTTGTATTTTCATCTCACCATCAGAGATACTCTTTCCTCAAAATTCTTTTCAAGCAGCTGAGTGTGAGATCCCTGCGACACGAGCAATAACACTTTCCTACGTACCAGCACAACGTTAGGGCATCACATTTCACTCAGAAATCTGTAAGACACCTCCACGGGCTCCTCAGTCCCAGCAAGTGAGGCTGCACATCATTCCTGGGAGCCCCTCCTGACCCTGGATTTGCTCAGCCACGGTCACGTCAGGGGCTGCTGGCAGCAGGAGAGCGGTGCCAGGCACTGCTCCCCTTTGGTGTCAAAGGCAGCAGGAGCTGACAGCCCCCACAGCACCCGGAGGATGCTGAGATGCTCAGCTCCAGCCTGGCCCTGCCTGGAGGGCATTGCTTTCTCCGTGGGAGAAGTGTTGACAGACATGTTACACAGGACAGGAATCAGTGTCCGACCAGTGCTCACTGCAGTGGCCAAGGAACATTCCAAAAGCCAGGATCTTTCAGCAATTAACCTGCTGGAAAGGCCTCAGCAATTGCTGTGGCCATTACACATCGAGTTTGTCATCCTGTGACAGTTCATTAGCTGGGCTAATTGTGCTGTGTCAGCTCAGGCAGGTGGCCAAGTCACCTTTCCTCCCTCACCTCAAAGAGAGCAGCCTCTGCTCTGAGGGACTGATGCTGCAGCTGGGGAGAAAGGAAATGCTCGGCAAAGCACCACAGCTTGTTCCCTCCCTCC
>VYZP01027342.1:14604-39655 GCA_013400635.1 Hypocryptadius cinnamomeus
CTCCCTCCCTCCCTCCCTCCATCCCTAACAGCTCACAAGGCTGCATCGTTGTTTTGTGCACACCTCAAGACCTTATTCCCTTACTGTGAACAGGGCTGTAACTTTTAAAGTTGATAGCACTGTTTTCTGCATGCTCAAGAAACGTTAGCAGCTTTGTAATGATCCTTCTTAACATAAAGATAAATAATGAAACCCACATTCCTGCTAGTCCAAGTACACCATAAGAAGTCTGAATTTAAATTTGTTTAAAAAGTGAGCAGAGAAGGTAGATGCACAGCTTCCCACTATTATTCAGGTGTTTAATCTAGACTATAGTGAATTACTTTGATCTGGATATTTCTGTTGCATTATATCACTGATCTGAACTATTAATTGTGTTAATTTAACAGCTGTTTATAGATATACAGAAATCTCATGAAAAATTTCTCTTTGTTTGATGGTTTAATTTTTCAGGATTACAACTCAGCAAATCAGACTGATACTTATATCCATCTGCTGGTTTTACTGTTTGCTGCTGTAGCACTATCAGACAGAAATATAATGCTGTGAAGTCCCTTTGATTCACACCTACTTTACAGTTCCTTTACAAAAATATGCATTCTTTCATGCCTTTGTAGGGCAGATGATGATTCAATTTCAATCCAGTGTGGACATTTGACAAATTGTTGATTACTCAGACTGAAATTCAGATAATCATGTCACATCAGCTTCATTTGTACTTCATACTTGAAAAGTAACAAAAAATATGTATTTTTGCATGTGTGCTTTTTTACTGATATTGTGTGTTCATCACAAGCCTTTACTTTATAAAAGAGGACAGAAGCAGAACTGAAAAGAGTGACAGATGCTCTAAATCACACATGTTCAACACCATCTTTCCATGCCTCTGCTTCTACAACCTGAAAATCCATTCAGTGCAACAAACAACAGAGAAGCAAGGAAGATAAGACTCCTGAGCAAGACTGAGCCTCAGGATCAAAGTGAAAACAGAGGTTGAATGCACAAAACATGCCAGTCTGCACCTATTTGGCAAGCAAACAAAAATTAGCATCCAATAACACTACTCCAGAAAAAATACTGATACTTATGATCCTACTAGTTTCATCTTTAAAATGAAACAGTAGTAATTGTGTCAGACAGCAAAAAGATGAAAAAGCCCTGCAGAAAGAGATATAGAAATAGGAAATAATAAGACAGCATTAAAATACTTGAAAATGTATTCCTTTGCAGTTTAAAACATGATGCAGCCACAAGAAGGCAAAAGCTAAATATTGTTTGTACTTTAAAAAATCAAATTTGCACAGTTTTCACTAAATTTTTGCAGCATGTAGCAGGAAAAAAGCTCTGGTCTTCTATGGATGTACCTTGGAGCTACTGCAGAATGATTAATAGATAATATTAGCACAGTTATTGTCCTAGGTCTACAAAACACTATGCAATTCCTAATATGTGATAAGTGTAACCAATTTATGCTACATTCAAATACACTGAGACAATCAGGGAGTTCTCAGCATCTTATTGGAAAAATCATGCAAGTGTTACAGAAACAAGTACAGAAAATTGGACAGTAAAACAGGTGATTCTGGTTGAACTATACCAAAAATTGTCTGCAAAATAAGATCCAGAACCCACATGTGTAGCCACTCATAGCTATAGAAGACTTAAAAATAATCTATTATTCACCTATATCAGTATATCAGTAAGGGAACTTAGAGGTATCAGACATGAAATATAAACACTAGGAATTATGCACTTTGTGCTTTTGGAAGTGAGAGGGTTTATTTGCTTTGTTTTTAACAGTGCCAACAGAAAGCACGGCACTATTACATTAACAATCAGTAAGGATGCAGGATTCCTTTCTCTTTATTCAGGGTCAGTGCTCTAACCCTCAATATTCTATACACTTTTAACCTTTGAACTTTTTGAACTTTCCAACAAAACTGCAAGCAAGCTAAAGATACAAAGTCCTTATTAGAAGAAGTAGGTCAACATCACATTTCCTTTGTCAGAAGTGTCAAAAACATCATCTCTCTTCCCCCATCCCCAAACCACTGACAGACAGAAACTGGAAGCAGAGAAGAATCACTCCATACATAGCATATTTATGGTATTCCCTGTTTTACTATCCTGCTTGGAGCTGTTGGAAGGATTTTGGACAAGATGGACCTCAGTGCTGGACTAATAGAGCAGTTCTTGTAAAGTTCTTAAGGGTCAGACTTCTGCATTTGTAGCATCAGATGAAAATCAGTCTCCTGTCTGCCTTAGCCACACACTCAAAAAGGGGAGAGGGGTGACTAAGTCAAATGAATGAATATCTAATTCTATAATCCCAATATTCAGGCACATCTAGCAAAACTCTCTCAAGAATTGTTGCCATTTATTGCATGCTGCTTCTATTGGAATGTCAATCCAGAATGCAGAAGACAGTTTTCAGCAGGAAATTTGCTTGTCACTTGAATCAGCCAGAAGCTGTTAATGATTTTGTCCTGACACTGAGGCCAAGCTCTGCTGGGAGTGGTGACCGAGCTGGGGCTGCTGCCACATTTGGGGAAGTCACAAGAATTCTCAGAATTTCAGAGGGTTTATACATCTACCTCCAAAAATGCTACATAGATATCAAATATCAAATATGTACAACCTGTAATTCTCCTGATTCACGTACCTACTCAGGAATTAGATCATGAAATAATTACTCAGCAAGAGATTAAATATATAGGATTTGCAAAGCCAAGTATTGAGCTACACATTTCCCCATTCATCAAAACATTAAACCATCATCACATATGTTGACTTCTCAGGTATAAATGGAAATAAAATACCCCCAAAAAATGCATACATGAATTGTCTTATGGAACTTGATTAGTCTCCACCCTAATTGCAGAACTAAATGAATTAAATAAGCCCTGGAGCTTTTCAAGATCATTCCAGAGGGGGGAAAAAATTCCCTAGTTCTTTTTTCTTGCTACTTGGAACTTTGAATATTACATATTCTGGACAGCCATAAGGTAGTATGAGTAAGAATAACTTGTACCTTTCTGGGCTTTCAGGGCTTCAACAGCAGACAACAAACAAATTATATCATCATGTGTCCATCACAGAGGGATTGGATGACCTAGATGGCCTTTAAAGGTCCTTTCCAACCAAAACCAGTCTTTAATTCCATGATTCCTGTTATTATCAATGCTTTTCCAGCCAGCATTAGGGACTAGAGAGGTCTGTGCAGTCCTTGGAGAAAGCAGAAAATTCCTCATTTTGCTCAGGTTTAATACTTGAATCTCAATAGGGATGTACTTGGCATTTAGATATAATTTTGCATATTTAAGTCTGAAGCATTAAGCCATTTTTGTTCTTCTTCTTTCCATTTTTTTTATTTTTTAATTTTGAGACCAGCCAGAATTCACAAACTGTTTTTATGAGAGCAGCTAGAGACAGCTTTCCACAGTGGCACTGGTTTTGGCCAGCTCTGTTGGTGCAGCTGCATCAAAGAACCACACCCTTCCATTGAGTTCTGGACTCCTGAGTGCTGGGGGAAAGCACAATGCTTGAGATCAGGCAGGTATTGCTTCTAGCTGATCACTTTGGTATGAGCCTACCCCCGAAATCAGCACAGTGCTGACCTAAAATTGCCTGGCTTCATCTTCCTGGCCCCTCATGCAGTCCATCCTTTTCATTCTTTACAGTGTGAGTTCCTTAAACTATTTGGAGACATATGGCCTCAGTTCCTGTTCATATTTTCACAGTCAGTCACTTTTCATTCTGGTAACCTTGCCAAAAGCAGATTTTGTCAGGTGAAGTAATTTCCATCACATTAGAGAGATTATCTTAGCTGATGTGCACTGTACACAAGAGGCTCAAACAAGCACTGGTAGGCTTGTCTGACAAATGCAGGCTTAAATTCTTTCCTTCAGCTGGGTACAGGAGCAAGAGACTGCCAACTACTCACAGAACACACAATGAGGCAATCAATTAAACCAAATACAGCTTGGGGCAGAATAAAGACACAGAAAGGTTAATATTTTTTTTGCTCTCTGATGTATAAATCAAACTCTCAATTAAATTTCCGAGAGGGATTTTTTTTACTTTAAGGGCTTTTAAAAAGGTGTTGTATAAGTGACTTGCTTTCAGTGGCAATGATGTCACAGCAGACATAGCCTCTCCCATTTGAAAATACAAACATTCTCTCGAACAACACCTCTGAAGTCAATGTCGCTAAACAGCAAGAAAGCAAGGCTAAAAGGCTCACCACTGCCTCCACTTATTCTCTTCCAGCCTCTTCCCAGTCTTCAATATATCAAAGAATAGAAGGATACAATATCTGACTTTAGTGTCACTCCATTTTTCAGCTGAAACAACATTAATCAGGACATTTATTTTGAAAGGACCATTCCTAGACTGTTCCAGTATGTTCTGTCTATTGATCTCATTTGAAAACATGAAGTGTCCTAAAGTATTCTGACATCAGTAATAAAAATCCACCGTGTGGGCAACAATATATGAAAGCACATAAAGACACCTCTTGTTCAGTCTTGATTTTACAGGAATTTCAATCTAATATCCTGCTGCAATTAAATCTTGCTCATTTTACAACTCTGGCTGTCAAAACAACTAAATTTGCCATTTCATAAGGTTTTTAAAGTAATCCAGGTGAGACTCAGTAGTCAAATTGGTTTTGCATGTGATTTTATGTTCATGCAATCTCCAAACTTGTCAGAACTCAGTGTCCTTGAAATTCATTGTGCTGAAATGAAAGTTAGGGGTAATTCAGAATCACCTTGGAGTCTTGCACAGCTCTCTTCTTTGCATATATTTTTTTATAGACCCAAATAAGTTACAAGTTTCAATGTTGTACACAAAATTCCTTTAGCCAATATTACAAAAAAAGAAAACAAAAGAAAGAGTGGATAACTTTTTGGTTTTGTTTGCTCATGTTCATCTGTGATTTTTTCAGCTTGGACAAGTGATATACAAGGAAGCCAAACAAGTGATATACAAGGCAAACATCTCCCAGTTCCTAGATAGTGCTAAAGGAGGCTTATGGGTTTAAAAACCAAATTTAACAAATGCATGTGACAGTCTTCTGTGGGTAGCTGACTCCTATAAGCTTCTTCTATCAGTTCCAATATTACCATGTGGTGACCAGGTGGAAAAATTGGCTGGCCTCACAGGGAGACAGCCAAAGGCTAAATCTTGGAATGTGTCTGTCTTGTTTTTTGGGAAATGGCCATTACTGGCATTGTCCAGCTGGCACAGGAGACTCCATTGGCTGGACACTCACCTGGGATCAGTATTTTGCTCTGGACAGGAATCTGATGTTTCTTCCATCCCTATCATTGCAATCAGACCTCCCTAGTCAAGCAGTGTATGAAGCTGATATCTGGAAATTAAACTGTTCATCCTAAATATTTCCATATCTAAGGAATCCTTTTGTCCTGTTCTACAGAGTCATCTGCTTGCCATCAGCCACAATCCCAAGAAAAATCTGTCTGACCAGGAACATGGAATGACAAAGAGAAAAAGCTCCTTATGCTTTCTTAACTTTCTCAGCCTGAGACAGGAGTGACAAGCGCAGCATGTTGCTTTGGGCGTTTTGGTAACTAAATGTCTCTGAACAAAAAAATTGAAACCCATATTTGGAAAACCTTGTTGTGGACCACGGAAAAACTCTTCGTAAAAGTCCTGCTTTCGCACAAAAAAATGAGATGTTACTTTATTTCTTTAAATTTCATACTTTTAAAAAAATATAACATTGCTACTGCATAGTTACAGCTATGCTAAATCCACCAGCACTCTAAGGGGGCAGCTATGCCACAATCAAGTCAACAAAACAATGTGCTGTGGACATAGATACTTGTGGTTTCATGGCACTTCAGTTTTTATCTTCTATCTCATTTTCAGCTTTCCTTTTTATTTCCTGAATTCAGAGCAGCTGATGCAACTACTTAATTCTTTCCTATGCATCTATTCCATAGGGATTGGTAGGGCACAGAAGCAATTAGCTGTGCTACTTATGAGTGGTTATTTCTTACTTGGAAGAAGTTTCTACCCACAATTTATTCCAAGCCATTTGTCATACACTTGCACTCATGATTATGTAATTGCAGTATGATAATGCGTTCTTGTTCTATAGACTAACAATGTTTCCCAATATTTGCTCCTAAATCATGCTTATGACCATCACTAAAAGGGAAACAGTATTTTAAATGAGAAAACCTACTATTCTTTAATTGCTACAACTATGATAATTATATTAAATCTGTCTAAATGAAGAAAAAAAGTGTTTGGGAGGTAAATATGCTGTCATATTTACGACAGTTTTGCTTCAGGAATGGGTTAAAGCTATGATTCATATCTTATACATATTGGAATCTAAATCGCTGGCCAGATTTGCATTTCTGTAAAACAGATCCAAACACAAACAGGATAAACATATTTCAAATGGAAGGAGAAGCCATTTTAAGTAGCTCTGAATCTCTTTATTTTTCTTCCCTTACTGGCATGCCACCTTTTCAATCTTAATCTCTGACTACTGCACAGTTGTTTTCTCTGGCAGTGTTTGTAGCTGTTGGGAATTCAGGCTCTGATCCTTTAAAGTATTAAATGTATTTAAATCATCACTCTGTGCTATGACAGGATAAGGTGGTCTACAAAGTTAAACCTTTCCAGGGGTTTTCAGGCTTGGAGTGTGAATTCTGGTGGTAAATACTCAACCTGTCCAGCAGTGTTGGCTTTAGTGATTTATTCTCTTGGCACAGAGCATCCTGCCAGCTTCCACCAACCCTCCACCTTCTGCCTCCCGCTCCACAGCCACAATCAGCACTGCAGCTCCAAGGACAGGGGCTGCTTTTGCATCAGAGTCCTGCTAGGGCTGATATAGAAAGGAGGAGGCTGAGAGAGGAAATCAGCCCTCACTTTCCATAAGTCAAGGAAGTGGGCTCAAGAACAGCTATTCATCACAGAAATTCACATTACACATCTGCAGCACTGCAGAAAACTGGAAGAGAACTGGTTTGTATAATACCCATGGGTAGGGGAGAGGTTTTCACGTCCCAATATCATCTTCCCCTTCCATAATATAGCACTCAGCTGAGATGGAACAACTCATCATTTTTGGAAAACTGAACTTTTTCTTTTGTGTCTCTGCTAAAAAATGGTAAGAAATTACCCACAACTGAAGTGGCACCCCTGCTCATGTACTGATAATTCAGGAGCCCCTTTGACTCCTACAAGCAGGGCCTGAATCAGGTCAGGGTCTTGTGTTGCTTGGAAACTCTAGGGATTGCCACCAAAGCTGGACCACAGTCAGGGAATTACATTGATCATGCACCACAGAGAGGCATTGCTCGTGGGGGCTGCTCAGAACACCCTTGCCACAAGGGTGACCCTCCCAAGGACCCTATACATCCATGCTGGTTTTGTATGTTCACTTTTGCTTCTTGATTGCAGAACATAAAGACCTCCTTTTGTGTATTCATACACAAAAGACATTTGCTGTAGAACATGAATTAGCCCAAATGGTGGCCATTAAATACTGTGTCAAAACAGCACATGAGGACACAACCTTGTGAGGACACCAGTCATTTCTGAAAGGAAGGTTCCTAAAGATACTTTTTTTAACTAAAAATTTACTGTAGTTTTGGTTTTCCACTCCCCCACCCAACCAGGTCTCATGAATACAATATATTCTCCCATTTTATTCTAAAGAATTTTTCCTAGCTTAACCTTAGCTGGAACTATTCCTCCTTCCTTCAACTTTTATTCCTAATTTAATTTTCACGCTTGGGTGATCTCCCTGTGCATTTGTATATTACCAAGGATTTCTCGACTATTCTCATATGAACTGGTTTTATTACATTTTTGCATCTTTTAATATTTTTTTTGAAGCAGATACAGCCGCAGCATAGGAAAGGGACTATAAAGTCTGTAAACTGCAATTTAAATGTGGAATGAAAGGTTTTCAGTTCTTTTCAGAAGCATACTGTGAGGTTTTGCCTTATAGCAAGTCCATCAATTAACTTTTTCATTTAGGTGCTGCTCCCTGCTCCTGGGCACTTCCCACACGGACAGCTCAGAGATGATTTCCCCTAGCAATGCCCACCAGGCTGTGTAACAAATCTTGACTCATGACTGGGGTTCACCAACTGCACTTTTCCTCCCACACCTGCTCTTCCTGTGCTTTTATCAAGAAATTATTTTTTAGTTATTCCTCCCAAACTTGAACAGGCATGTAGGACACATTTGAAATGTTTATATGGAACTGTGGGACAGGATGCAGAAGTGCAATCTGTGCATCTGAGATCCCCCTTGGATCCCAAGTCCTTTCTGCCCCTCACCCACTCCTTCAGATAACAAGTGCATACGTTCCCCTGTCCCAGTTAAAAAGGGCATATATTGCATTTCTAAGGATCCATCTCTTTCTTGCGCTTTTCCTCAATAATACTGCAAAGAGTCAGGTTGGATCTTATTTAAATCTTATCTTTCACAACAGCCTGAGTGATTACTTAATTGTTTGCACCTGTTATTTGAGTTCCTGTCTCATTCTGTTAATTAGCTATATTTAAAGCTCCATGAAGTTAGTGGTTTTTGTGTTTGTGGTTTTTTTTTTTCCCCAAATGATTTAAAGCATTTGTCCGATAAGCCGTTCACATAATTTTATTCCCTGATTCCAAATGTGGTGAAAAATGTTTGATTTTACCTTCTTCTCAGACTCATGCATTCTTAACATTTTGTGGTGGGCATGAAAACCCCTAATTTTACTCAAGTGGTGTTAGAATAATTGTTTTTCTCTGTTTACATAATTTTTTTAAAGGTTAATAATTATATATATTGTGTTTCCCTTCAGATTTATATCAGACCCTGAGTTCCTAACAGATTAAATAGCAGTTGTTGACCTTTAGTTTGATGTACCAATTTGAAGACTTGAGAAATCCTGGTACAACTTATTTTTGTTTGAGATGAGAGAGTCTCTGCTTCAGTATGCAAACTCCATTTTGAGCTTACATCTTCACTGTCTTCTACCTTTCTACTGGTACCTCATGCCTAACAATACAATATCTCTCAAGTTTTATTATACTTTATTTCAGGGCTAAGACTGTCAAGAAAGAGCCAAGGGAAAAGCATATTTAAATTCTGATCTTTTAGAAGATGGACTAAAACACAACTGGCTTGAGGGGAAATGTAACTACAGTGAGGCTGGTCTCTGAATCTCTCCATAAAATGAGGTTTACGATAGGAAGGTTTCTCAGCCTTTTTATGGCAGAAGACCAGAACAGAGGAGAGCAGAAATTTGATTGTAAAAGAAACTATATCAGAAAGAAGGAAAGGAAAAACCTCAGCTCTTATTAAAAGATGCTAAAGGCAAAAAAAAAAAAAAGTACTTTGTTCTATCTGACTTTTTCTGGCTAAAGCAAAGAGTAAATCAGCTTTTGAAACCTTTACAAAGCCAATATGCCTGTGATTTCCCATGTTGCATCCTTAATGAAAAGCAGTACATAGAACAGATTGCTCAAACAATTGGAGCTTTAGCAAAAGCTTTATGATTCCTGATTTCATCACTGCTCAGGAAAATAGTTAAATGCTCAGGAAAATAGTTAAACACATACATAAGCCCCATAGCACCTTTTAATTGGGCTCTAATCCAACTCCTTGATTAAGTGCTATTCTGAAAGAAAGATTCTATGGGAAGAACTAAGGTTCTGGAAACAGCAATGGTCTCAAAATTAGTATTCTGCCCACTAAGCACATTGAGCAAACCTTTGTTCTAGCAGCGAGCAGCATTTTTTTGTTTGCTAGGAAATATATCACATCTTAATTCCCTTTAATAATAAGTTCAAATAGAGATACTGTTATGACAGGATACCTCTGCCCTCCTAATCCTCACAGAGCATTCTCTGAACCCTGCATATATGTAAATAATTCACAGAAGGAGTGTCAACAGACACTAGAAGACACATGACATTTTTATGGCATACTACAAATAGCATCTTATGGCAACATGTAAGTGTAGAAATATTCAACACCTTTGCTCTCTTCAGGAGTGAACAACATCTTTGAAATTTGTATTTTTTTCCCCTCTTTAGTCCCAGGCCTGTGGCTACGTGAGAGGAATTTGGGATGGGATTATTAAATAAAGCATTGGTGTAGTGCAATGGTTGAGGAGACCTCAGCTATTGTGGCATTTAATCTCTTTCTGGAAAATATTTAACAAATGCAGCAGATTGCTTTCCTGTGAATGGAAAACAAAGATTTATTTCTTCCATGGAATTGGAAGGTAAGATTTTCAAAGCTGAATAGCTTTGAAAACCTTTTTGTGAAATGGGCCTGCAAGCCCTGAACATGCATAGACACTGCACAGACTTTGAGATGCCATCAGAATAATTCCTTTCATATTTAATAAACCTATCTAATCATGGGTGGTAAAAGCATTTTTAATGGTTTCCAAAACCTACTTTAAAGAATATAAAACTACACATTTTTGAAGCTGTTGCTCTTCTACCTTCTATTAATGTGTGCAATTTCCTTGCTGTGTCTTAAAAGATGCAATAAAAAAAACTGCAAACCCTTTAAGGGTTGTTCTTCACAACATAAAATGCACAAATTGAGATACAAGACTGGTGTCCAAAACTCATGACTTTCCTCTTGTTCAGGACAAGTGGCAACACTACCCAGTAATAAAAAGAAAGAAAATATAAAGACCGAAGCAAATGGAAATATGACCCATTCTAGATAGCAAATGATACACCTCTCAATTTTTAAAGCACTCTTAAAACAGTTTCCATGGGAACAGAAATTTGGCATAGTTATGAGAACTGTTGGGAGGCAGTTCTAGGAGGCCAGATGGATAATATGTAGCAAGGGAATCTAAGAAGGGAAGTAGGCTGTAAAATCCTTAAACCTTAATAATGGGTCCAAATGGGCCTGATCACAGGGCACACACACATAAATGTCATCACCACTGCTAATGGTGACAATACTGTCAAAAGCAGCTGGAATCAATCCTGATTAGGTGGAATATGAAGGCTGCATGCACCTTTCAGCAGTGCTGTTTTGGGCATAGGGGAAAAAAAAAAAAATAAAAAAAGGAGGGAGTGTCTGTGGCCAGCAAATATGGCAATTAATCCTAAGTTGTTTAAGAGGGAAAAAATATTGGAAATGTTTGGCTCCAAAACACATGCAGCTAGTAATTCCAAAGAGGTTCCTGGATAGCTCCAGCCTGAAAAACTGAATTTTCAATTAAGATTTTTAGGGTAGTACACAGGGAAAGTCTCCAACAGAACACAACTTCTATAAATACCACTGTGATCCCCCAGTACAAATCAAAAACGTATTCCCTAAATCCTATTGCACTGCATAGCTGAAACCAAAACATCTTTTGTCAATTGTCAGCTTATTAATTTCATTTCTTCACCCTGAATACCTCTCAACTTGTACAGTCTCTGAGCACCTTATGATGGCAAACACTCACATGAAGACCTCGTGTGGAGTGACTTCCAGCCCACTCCACAGAGCTCACCATTAGTGCCTCAACCTACTGCATGTTAGAGCTGGTGTCCTTTTTCTAGCAGCAATAGAAATACAATTTAAATTCTAGCAACAACAGAAAACACTATGACTATGACCATGTTAGAGGAAGATTTCTTCCTGATTACAATAGTAATCAGCTCTGGAAGTTATGTGAAGATTTATTACATGCTTAATTCGTAGATAGTAACTATAAGACCCAGAGATTTGGGTTCCCAAGCCTGATGGGAAAAGCCATCAGTCCTGATTCTCTGATGTTCAGTCACACTCACTTTTATGGATGGGAAGTAAGACACAACAAATCTCAATATTTGCTTCAGTTCTGTTCCACATTTGCATAACAGATGTAAAGAAACTCATTGATGTTCAATCAGAAAATAATAAAAAGTTACTGAAAACAATTTTAAAAAACCCTGTGGATTTACGATGCTATATTTAACACTGAAAGGTTGCTGTAATAATGGTAACAGTGAAAATATTGCAAGTTCAAGCAGTGTAAAAAGAGTTGCACTAAGTCAAGTATCTATTTCGGAAGAACCAACACAAAAATCCTTCACAACATCAAACATTTAAACAAGGTTCTGCCACAGCACATACTTATATAACATAATGTGGCCACTGAATAAGCATTATATCACATCCAGAAAAACAAGAATTACAAGAATAAGGATTACACTACATCAAGTATTATCCTTGTTCTAAACAGAATGTGAAAATTTCATTAAGCCCTTGTGCTTCCTTCATCCTGGTAGCACCTGAGGGATCACCCTCACTACCTGCAAGAGGCTTTTGCCCACATATCTGACTACCAGGATAATAAAGGTTTCCCTTTTGGGTTCTAAAAGTCTTGTATCCATCATCAACATTTCATAATGAAAATTCAGTTCAAACCTCAGCCATAATGAGGGTACTATCTCTCCATAACACTGTCATTTATTTTGACTGACATTTCATTTAGGATTCAAACTAGCTGCTGCTTGTCATGTCAGATAATTGTATTTTTCTTCAGCCACCTGATCACAATTATGTCAGGGAAAGAAAAAAATCCAAAACAATATAGAAGTCCAAAAGCCATCAACATTCCGTGAGTCCCAGAAAAGCAACACGGGCATGCAAACACAGGTTGTGTTATATCACAAATGTCTTTATTTATTATACATAAAGCAGTCTGGACTCTTGTCAGATTAGATAGAATAAGACCTTGGTGAATCAAATCTACATGGGGCATGTCAGAAATCAGGCAGGCAATTTTATATGTATCTTTTTTGTTTATGATGCAGTATGAAAATATCAGGAAAAAGAAAAAAGAGGTGTGGATCAATAGGGTCCTTCATAATCTATCTGATAGTCTAACCCAAATTGCTCCCAGATGAGGAATAATTTAACTTTTGAGCACTGGACTCTTGGCTAATGACATTTCTACCACTCTTTAAAAAAGGGCAGCTATCCCTAGCCATAAAAAAATGGTCTTTTCAGCCAACTGGAAAAATTTTCCTTTTCTTTATATTTCAGGCAGTTTAGGCTGGCTGCTTTGCTTTATTAACTTGATAAATAACTACTGAAAATTTTTGCATTTTTTCCAATGCAAGGAAATAATACAGGCCAGACACATGAAAAAAGAACCATTGTCTGTAATCAGGTGGTGCAATATGCCACATTTTAGGACATTTCCTGCTAAAGTAAAATACAAATCCATAGTCTGGATCTGGGAACTATGAATTTTTCAACCAAACTTCAACCAAAGATATATAGATATATTTTTTCTCCAAAGCATGACAGCCTGCCTTGGGCTGCGTGGGGCCATTGCTCAGGATCCTGACTCCAAAATGCTGTATTCAGAATAATCATCTTCCTAAAACTGCTCTTTGTTTAAGGAGCAGAAGGATCAGTCCTTCTATTCTGAAGCAGAGATAGAATCAGTAGCAATGACTGTGATTATCTTCCATGATGCATCGTTCTGGATAGAACACTGAGACAGGAGGTGGCAACTGAGGCCTCTTCCTCCTCAGCTTGAAGGAATCTACATCTTCCTCTCTTCAGTGCCCAAAGAATGCCCTAATCATCCCATTTGTCCATGGATGCAGCAAGACAGCTCTGTCAGTTTGAGCAGTACATGGCTACCATCTGCTGAAAAGAAATGCAGTCCCATGTGTGGTTTGTTCCTCCAGCTATGACTTCTTCTTGTCTGGTTTCACTTCCAGAGCTCCCATGGCTCTGTGAAACTGCAAAAAGCAAGGGAGGAAGAGAAATGAGCAATGAGATTCTCCACTCTTTCTTTGGGAAAAAAAAAAAAAAAGAAAAGAAAAAAAGAAAAGAAAGGAAAGAAAAAAAGAAAAGAAAAGAAAGAAAAGAAAAAAGACCTAATGTATTTGGGCAAAGTGTGTGTTTGGTATAAGTCATAAGTTCGTTTCAAATTTGGGTTTCACTAAGCATGTGTGGTCCTTTGGCTGTTTCACAAAATTCCTCCTGAAATCTTAAATGAGAGTTGGAATGTGAGTGCAGAGCAAGTTTTCAAAATAACACTATACTGTGGTTATGTCAGGTGAAACTAAATGTCTGGCATCAATTTGAAATGGAGATCAGGTTCCTGACTCTCACAAGCAGTTTTAAAATCTTTTCCCAATAGGATCTATAGCACCAGCTCAAAAACCCAAACTGGAGATACAATTAGTTTTGGGTGACACATGCTCCATTACAAACACTGAGAAAAATAAAATGTGGTACAACCTTTCAAGGTAACACAAAGGAAATGTTTTGCTATCACTTTTTAAATAATGCTGTAAAAAATATGATCTCAGCTGGCTTTAATTGGCAGAAGCAGAGGCAAGGCAGTTATGCTGATTGACAGCACCTGAGCACCATGTCTTGGATATTAAAATTTAGTGGTAGTGGTTAGATAGATAAAAAAATAAAGGAAAAACCCAATACAAAATGTATTTTCAAAAAATAACAAATTGGTATTAGAATATAATTTATTTTGTTCATGTCTTGCACATTGTGGTTATAAACTAGGTTAAGTGCATGCATTATACAGAACTAAATGAGTGGAAAAACCTAAAGGCATGTTTGGGAAGGAGCTCGGGGTTGCTTTTTAAGTTATCGTTAGGTTTTGAAGAATCCACACTGTATTTTCTTGCATCCTTTTTCAGTAGAATCATTTATAAATGTCATCAGGTTACCAGACCATATTACTTTGTCTTTTTGACAATGAAACTACAGCATGCTGGGAAATACCCAATAGCAGATTAGCTCTTAGGGCTGGTGATTATTCCACTAACAAAAAGCCTCTCTACATATCAATTAAAGATATTGAAAGAGTCTCTACATAATGTGCTACCAAATGCAATATCCTGTGCTGTTTACAGCCTTCAAACACAACCAACCAGGCAGGAATCATGTGTTTTCAGATAATCACTGCAGAAAATTCTGAAGAGACCCTGATGCTTTTTCGGTTATACTGGCAGCCATAGACCTGTGAAAAAAACCCTGCCAACACTCCTAGTTGAATACTCAGCTCTTATCTTAACCTCCCTAGCTCCCTGTTTCACAGAATTCAGCCCCTTGGGTCAAATCCCAGCACAGATGCTTGGAACTGCAGGTAGCTTCTTGCTTGTGTGCTGCTGAGATCTCCTCAGATATTGCATAATGTGGAGAAGACAGAGGGAGGCAGAAACAAAGAATGAAAGAAAGGAATGAAGAAAAGAAAACAAGAACACACCAGGTAAAAACTTCGTGTTTTCTTAAGGCTGAAGTAATTTAAATTGATTACACATCAGGTAGAGATGCCTGTATAATTCACAATTTCAAACAAACATAGTTAAAGTAGTTTGAGCTAAATCCATCTGGGAAATTAGCAATTAACCACTTGCCAGTCTATAAAGTCAACTTAATATGGACTACAATGAGCAAATACTCTGGAAAATTAAACCTAGATAGAAAAGGGCTAATCTTCAGGCCTATTTAATTATATTTGATAATAAATGTCAGTAATATTCTTTCTTTAGTTGAAACCTCCAATGGCCTGCAAGATTTCTGTAATATATTTCTGCCTTAACAACAGTACTTGGGATTTAATTTGCATTTATTAATAATTTATTTTTCCCAAGCTCTACCTATAAATTTTAAGCTGGAGAAAGGAAAGAAGGCACAGAATGGTTCATTAATGAAAGAAAAAGGCTGCTTTCTTCTATGGGCAAAAAAAGGCTGCCCTGCTCCTGCTGCTCACCCTGGTAAGGCTGCCAGCACAGCCCAGTGTGACAGCATGCTGTGAGCTGTACCTGGCTGAGAGGGTGAGACAGCAGCCTGCCATCCCCTGGAGAATAATGAACACTGTCCTGATAAATATATCCAGGCACAGGCTGCATTCTAAAAAACAGGGAAGAGGAATGCTGTAAGAAAGGCTTTGTTGTTGTTGATTTTAATATTTTTAATACCACAGTGTTCCATGCAGGCTGCATTATCTCAGCAGGATCACTGAAATACCTGATAGCAGTAGTCACTCTTCTAACTAAAAAGAGTCAGAGCCAACTGCTCTCAGAAAAACAAACCCAGGAAGCCAATCAAAAAGGAAACTCCTGCATGTGATGCTACAGTTCCTGTGAGACCACCTGGAAAAGGAAAATGGAGAGCCAGGAATTCACCACTTCATCAAACACTCATTGCATATTCACATAAGGGAAAGTGTCTCTAAAACAGGCACATCTTCAATGATACCAAACTCTGGGGTATCAGAAAACTCCAGTGCTGGAAAGTGTTTGCCTCATCCCTCTTCATCATTGTTCTTATTTGGTATGTTGGGCTGTATTACTATCAGGGTTAAACCTTGTAGTACTGCTGATGATTAACCCAAAGCAAGCTGAAGTGAGAATTTAGTGTCAGAGCTTTGAAGGATCTTGACCACATCTTCAGACACATGGGGCTTGGCTGGTCTGTAACCCTCTTTCCTAGAGAGCCTTGTCCAAAGTGGGGGAGCAAGGGCTAACTACACTTACTTCTCATTGTTCCCCTATTAGAAATGAAGATAATATATCTAATGTTAATAATACTGGTAGATAATGGTATGATCCAGCCTGTTACATAGTCCTCTTTCAAATCTTAACCCTGCTGGGCTGCTGCAATATTTTCCAGACATACAGATAAAGAAATATCTGATACAGAGGTCCAAAGATATGACAAGCCAAAAGTCCATTCAGAGAAAAGGAGGAAAAAAAACCCCAAAACTACCCAAACCCTCATTTAAAAAAACAAAATAAAGCAAAACAACAACAACAAAAATAACCCTACTAAGAAAAACCCACCAAAAAACCAACCAAAAAAAATCACACACCAAAAAAACAACTGACCAAAAACACCAAACAAAAAACCCGAAAGAAACCTGAAGAAAACAAAACCCAAGAAAACCAACCACACCACCACCTTTGGAACAAGCTGATTTCTCAAATATGCACCCAGAAGAAAGCCAGTTTCTAAATCCAGTCTAAGTTCCCCACACCAAAGTTATGGATGGCTTAGAATCTGCAGAGTAATTCCAGCCTCTCTGACCTGAACACTCTGAACAATGATCCCTGAGGGTGACTCTGCTCTGCACGGGCCAGGGGGCACTGGGGAAAGCAGCTCCACCCTAACAGCAGGCACAGCGTCCATGGAGCTGCAGCAGTGCAGCTCCTGCTCTGGGGGTGGCTGGGGTCAGGAGCCCTGGGGAGCCCAGAGTGCAGCACCCTGACAGAGCTTCCTATAGGGGAACCCAGAGTGCAGCACCCTGACAGAGTCTGGGGAGCCCAGAGTGCAGCACCCTGACAGAGCTTCCTATAGGGGAACCCAGAGTGCAGCACCCTGACAGAGTCTGGGGAGCCCAGAGTGCAGCACCCTGACAGAGCTTCCTATAGGGGAACCCAGAGTGCAGCACCCTGACAGAGTCTGGGGAGCCCAGAGTGCAGCACCCTGACAGAGTTTCCTTTCTGGGGAATCCACCCAACCCCTACCCTCCTTCTACAGACTTGTGGTTTGTCACCTGGGCTGAGGTGGAAATCCATTTCAGATACTGGCTCTCAATCCAAAGTCTACAAACTGTCTTCCCGCTCTGTACTATATAACGCTATGTAACAAATTTAATGCAAGATCTCCTAGAATATTAAAAAAAATTAAAATTTGAAGGACTTTCTTAGTTACTAAATTAAAATTTAATCCTTTCAGAAATAAGGTAAAATTAGTCTTCTCTTCATAATTTGATTTTAGGTCCCTTTTCCAGTCTAATCCGTCTGCTCGCACTAGAAGGAGGATTGGTTTGCACAACTCTACCTTGATATCAGCATGTGTTTTACCTTCTAACAATTAAGAACACACTTCTTTGTAGCTTTTTACATTGATATACATTTCTTCTATAACTACAACAGCCTTTTTCATTTGAGTGAGAGACACTGATGCACACTGAGCTCTGGAAGAATCTGAGCTCAGTGTCTAAAAGCTGAAAATATGACATTTCTGCAAAGGGAAGCTGGCTTTTTTCACTTTGGTAAAAACATCAGGTACCTATTATAAGGTGTTTACAGCTATAAATTTGACTTAACAGCATCTTTTTCAAACCAGAGAATGATATTATTGTGCTGTTTTTCAGTTTGGAGGCAGTTCAGTGGAAGAGAAAGATACTCAGCTCAGTTGCTGCCTTCAGAAGCAATTCTGAAGTGATTCTTCCTAGCAAAAAACCATCAACTTTCCCAAGAGCTGCTTCAGCTGAAGGAGTTGAGAATTCCTCTCCTGAACACAAAATCAAACAGCAAAGAACTGCCCACTTCATCCTTTGCTTAATCAGAAAAGTTAGAGGAGAAAAATCCCAATCTGATGTTCTTTCTTGGCTTTCCATGGAATGACATTTTCCTGCTGCACTGATAATAATGAAAACTCTTTATATTTCAGTTAACTAAAATATGACAAAAAAAATCTAGATGTTTTTCAGCACATTTTTCTGATAGTAACAAAATCCCTTTGATTAAGCTTTTTTGTTGGAGAAAAAACATTAAAAAATACTTCCTTCCAGTTTCATATCAGTAAAAGATAAACACTGGAGGATGAGAATTGAATGGCATGAGAGTAAAAATTCATAGTGTTTTCTAGTTTGTTGCTCTCTCTGTCTTTATGACACAAACATATGTCTTCAACAGGACTACATGTTATTGCTCTTTTTAAAAAACATTATTAAAATTAATAATTTCATAATAACAAAAGTTATTACTGTCCCTGTCAGACTGACCCTACCTACCTTCATATGCAGCAGCTTTGATGGGATACGCTGGTCCCAGTGCAGTAAAACATTTTGACATGAGACTTCAGCTTTTGGAAACCACTTTGTTGAATGAAGTGGGATTGAAATTCCAGAAAGTCAAGTTCATTAAGAAATCACTGCAGTTTTGCAGCATTTTGTTTCTTTTACAGCATATGGCATCTAGAATAAGTGTAGGACTTTATTTCTGAAGCCACAATAGACTTGGAAGTCAGCAGTGCTATCCTTACAGCACCACAGCCACATTACCAATTCTTCCTCTGTCAAACAAAACCATTGGAGATTAAATTAATAGTTTCATACCTGCTTCCAAATTATGTTTCCAATTAAGAAAAAAAAAACAACCAAACTTAGAAGTTGTGTTTTGTTTTTGATTTAAGAATTGGATATACATAGAAGAAAGATATGAGAAGCCAATGTCCCATTTCCCTCATTCCCTTCTGTTTTCCTTGCCTTGAAAACAAAAAAGTGTTAAAAGCATTTACAATTGAATGTATTTCTTTCATGTCACATGAGACCCTTAAAAGGGAGGGGAAGAAAACCCTATAATTTTCCTCCTTCATTTTCCACATAATGCAGATAGATACTCTTATGTTTAAATGCTCCATCTACTGAAGAGGTATTTTATATCAAGGAAAGAAAGAAAAAAAAAAACACCTTATGTTTTCAAAGACTAAATCAATTATATTAATGTAAAAATTTCTGCCATATATTATAAAGGGGCATAAACAAAACAAAGAAGACAGGCACAAAAACCAGGAAAGCAGAGCATATATCTGATATAATATCTGATATTGGAAGAATACAGCTCCAGACCAGCAGTGAAATTGATTGAGTGATGTTATCTGAAACCAGGATTAGCAAAAGGGGAAAGAAAATGAGGAAATATGGGGGAATGACCCATAGTATCTATCTTGTGGGTCACCAATCCCATCAATCATCTCTGCTATGATTACACATTGCTGGAGAGAAATTGGGCTGAAATGTTAATGATCTTATGATTTACATTCTGCCAGAATCCTTTCACTTTCCTGTGCAGCCTCCGAAATAGCTCACAAGCTCCAGAGTTCAGAAAAAGCAGGATGAGGGGAAATCACAATCATATTTCATAACTCAGGTCGTTACAGTTTGTTCCTGTGTCAGGAGCAAAAGAGGCTTCCTCTGCTGAGTTCACCAAAATAACTGCTAAAATGTTTCAAGGACTTCAAATGTCTTGGGGTCATCAGTTCCTGCCAGAACATAAAAACTATCACAGCAGTAGTCAAGTTTTGGAGGGTTGTTTTCTTAAAAAAAAACAAACAACCAACCTACCCAAAAAACCCAAACCAAAATAAAAGCTGTCATACAAGGAAAATGTTAAGTTTAGATAATCAAATTAATTTTAGGTTGTAAAACAAAATAGTGCTATTTTCCATTCTAGCAAACAAGCTTTAAATTATTTCTAATTACCTGAATTACAGAATTATTTTTAATTAACTCTGACGCCAAGGACTGTTGAACTACCACCAGAACTGTTCAAATCTACCAAAAAAGCCTCTACTAAGACAGCTTCTCTCTGGGAACACACACTCCTTCACACTGAATTTTTTTGCAATCTATGTAAACTGCCAAAATTTAATTTTGAAAAAAAAACAAAACCCCACAAAAACAACTAAACCAAAATATTTAAAATATCAGAATGTTTCTTTTGTCCTTGCTGAAGGGAGTAAACTATTTGTTATCATAACAATATCTTGGGATATGTTCCATGCCCCAACATCCCCATTTATGAGACAATAGTTTTGCTGCTGAACAAGGGAAGTTTATTCAGTGTGCTAATTAGAGGAACAGCTGGTTTGTGCAGTATATGTTATACCTGGAATAATTTTTCCTGAATATTTGAAAAATATTGAAAAACCAGTAGTTTTTTTTTCACAAAGTATCATCTTGGGATACAGAGAAGCACCTTAGGAAGGTGAGCACAGTAGTGAGGAAGATGGATTGGAGAAAGGCACTGGGGAGACAGAACAAGAAAAAGGGATGAGGAGCAGCACAGGGAATATCACGAGGAAAAGCAACATTGGGGAAACTGCAGCACAGAGAGTGTAAAGGAGAAGGAAAAAAACAAACAGAACATACTGA
The DNA here is from genome assembly GCA_013400635.1 of Hypocryptadius cinnamomeus. Lineage (NCBI taxonomy): Eukaryota > Metazoa > Chordata > Aves > Passeriformes > Zosteropidae > Hypocryptadius > Hypocryptadius cinnamomeus. Next base: position 35,519 of record VYZP01027342.1, read on the forward strand.
GGAACATAAGACTGAATCAAAATACAGAATAATGAGGGAAGAAAAGAACATCAACATCCAGATAATGGAAGAGAGCAAAACCCAAGGATTTAAGACTAGAAGTAGGAACAAATAATGGAAGACGTTTTGTAAGCTCTCTCTTCTACTTTTCCTCACTTGGGATGGGAACATATTTGTCTTAGAACTCTGGAAAGCCCAACAAAACCTGTACCCCTCACCATCACTAAAGAATCCCTATTAAATGTGTATTCTAATAAATTTTAATATCTTCTAAAACACAGCAAATTTCTTCTTCTATCTCATAACTGTCTCAGGCCAGCAGCTGGTCAGGCTAATTTCCCAGAGATGCTGAAAGTTTTTCCCCACTTAACTTATTTCTCCTACCCCTTTTCTTCTCCAATGCAGCAAATGAAGTCGCTGAACCCAACAATAATGTTTTATGTTTGGAGAGCAGTCCCTCAGGGGCTCTTAACCATGAGGGAAAATATAATGTACAAAGTTTCCATGTGCAGCAGGAAATCAAATAGAAAGCATGTGTCTTTGCCACTTCTTGGAAGAAATGCAGAAAATACACTTGAGGCTTTTTAGATGGCTCTAATGCCACAGGTAAAAGAATTAAAAAATACCTAGTTGTTAATTTTGATCAGACACACATTGCCAGCCCAGTCTTTGTTAATGAAGAAAATCTAAAAATTGCTGGGATGCATTTGATATATTTTAATAAATACCAACACAATGAAATTTGTTAAAGTTCTTTTGGAAGTCAGATTTCTGTTGAAGCAAGGGAAAAAAAATAAATACAAGCAAACAAAAAAAACCACAAAACCAAAAAAACCCAAACAAACAAAAACCCCCCCCAAAAAAAACAACAAAAAAAACAAACACAAAAAACCAAAAAAAAACCCCAAACAAAATAAGCCAATCTAAAGGCATATACAAGAATAAATCACCTGCTTTTGTTAAAACCAAAGTTTGCTCCACTAAAAATACTGAGTCTCTTTCACATTGATTAATCAACATTTTCCAACAGAACTATCCACTAGAAAAATAAATAGAAATGATGGCAAGGCATTTATGCATTCCCAGCGTGTCTGTAATTACCTAAGTGTTCATAATTTTCCTTCTTATAATTTCACACACGTTATTGTGAATATCACTGTGAAATTTTAATTTAACTTCCACTCCTTGCCAAGTGGATTGGTAAATGCATACAGCTATGGATACAAAGCAGAGACACCATTTCCATGGACATACAAAATGCTTGTAGGCCTGTGAAACTCTATACAAGACATGGCAAAAATCAGAGTTACTGTGTATTTGCCTTTGCTTAAAAGTAGTTTTATTAACTAAAAATTAGATATTTTCAAAGAAGGAGTGTTCAACATAGCTAGCAGTAGCATTTGGAGCATGCAAGAAGTGGGTGCAAATTGCTATTAGATCACTTCATAGTTGTTTACGCACTAAAAATGACAGCATGGGACAAGATTGAATTAATCACTGTCTTTTAAATTAGGATTTATTATCCTTTTTAACCTACCTGGGAAAGAACACATTTTAAGTGTAATTGCTTTGTTCTTAGACAAATTAGTAGTGTTTGGTTTCCTCCTCATTTTCCTTTCAACTTGAATGCACAAACACCTCAAATACTGAAATACCATAGTGAAACCAGTCCTGGTGAAAACAAGCTAAAGTGATGCAGAAGGTCTTAGAAAACTGGCCAATAAATATGTCTGTACTGAGGAAATGCATTTGGCCAGGCTTTTAGGCAGCTAATTATTTTTATTAGGTGGATTGCTCTAGTTCACACAGTGAGAGCAGGAGTGTTGTTTCTGCAGGACTGAGTTGCTTTGTGGAGCAGTAGCAGGAATAACCTGCTTTTGATATCCTTAACTTACATCCACCCACTACAAACCACACAGATCTTGCTAATTAATAAGCTGATCAGTGACCACTGAGTGGAAAAAAATTCTCTGTCATATTCCCACAAAACTGAACTGTAAGTGAAATTATAATTCTTGGTATAAAGTGAAGGTGTCAATCACATCAGCAGAAAACTTCTGAAAGGAAATGAGTCACCAAGCAGGAAAATCTACCAAAATGAGTAATTAATGGAAAGCTCTTGAAGGGTTTGATCACTGCTGGTTGCAGTCTGTGCCTTACTGTGCTGGCAGTTTCTCCCCAGGAATGTGGAGCAGAAAGGGAAGAAGGGAGCAAGGGGAAGCAGGAAGTCAGGAGACCTGATTTAAACTTCGTCTTCAGAAAAGACACAAAGATGACTCATTGCTGAGTGTCAACACAACATAATGCCACTGATCTGTTTTCTCAAGAGAAAACAGCCCTGGTGGCTGTGCGGGGAACAGAAACCTTTGCAGCAAGGACCCCTGAGCAGACATGGTGAGGTGCTGTACACAGAAATGTGTGATGGAGAGATTTCCATAATCTGCACATCGGTGCATGGTGCTCCCATGACTCTCTGAACAAAACATTGTTTCAACAGTGATTTATCATTAAAAAAAGAGATGTAATGCTTATGGTATTAACTGTGGTTGCCAGATAACCCAAGCTGAAAGAAAAAGAAAAAAGCTGATTTCTGTACACCTAGTGCAGACTTCTAGCATTTCATGCAATGGTGCCTATTTTGCCCAAGGTCATGTTTCAACTAAAATTTAGTAACACATCATTTGCTAAAATGCATAATAAGAAGCAAATGCTCACTGGACTGGAATACATTAGGCTTCACAAAGTATCTCTTTCAGTTTACCCATAACAAAGATTAAATACTGATTTAGTGTTGCATTATTTAAAGTTATTCCAGTGTCTTACACTCACCAGATGTAGTTGTTAGCTTACTACAAACTTGTCACAGTGTCAGTCCAAGTAGAACTTTGCAGCAAAAGGTAGCCTCTTATGTAAGTATTTATAACGAATACAAACACAAAAATTTGCATTTATGTCAGTACAACCAATGAATTGACAACTTGCAAGTCACCAGCAAAGCAATGTAAAGACTGACAGAGCAAAGACAGAAGTCACTGAATTAAATATTATTTTTTTCTTTTACCACTCTAAATGTTTGTTTTCTTAGTGATCAGGCAAGTTCATCAAAGTGGTGGTAGGGGTCTCTTTCCCTGCCAGCCTGTGGCAGAAGTCAGCAGGGAGGAGTGCCTAAGCTGATCTCACAACAGGCAGCACAGCAGATATCATGAAAAAAGATTCTGTAAGCAATGAGAAACTGCTGAACACTTGACTCTTTTGTACTTTGAATTGACTTATGAAACCTCGGCTGAATTCTGTAAACCATGTATTCACTCCTTGCAATAAATGCACATTCAGGAATGGATTCAGAGCTCACAGAAATGAATTCAGTGTCTCTCAGTACCAGTTTTACCTGTGCTGCAGTAAGGAATATAAAGATGTATTAGCATTTTTCTGTAAGGAATAAGAACTCCTCCATCTGAAAAACACTGCTAAAAAGCAGCTTAGGGTATCATCCTTTTATAATTGTTGCCACAATTCTGTAAGGGACAAAAATTAGCCAGTATATAAATTTTCAGAAACATTTTTAAAACTGTTGAAACATTTTCTGCAAAATTTTGAATGGACAAACCATCAGGCATTGAAGAAATTCATAGCAATCAAATTCACAGATGAGCCTGAACTGGACTGGCTCAAATTTTCTGTGGAATTAGATTTCTGTTAACCATGATTCTTTTTCATGACACTGTGTTCAGTAAAATTACTTGTAAAATAATTAATATTACCTTTATCTTTCTTGAAGTGCTTGTGTGACAATTTCCTAACTATGTTTCCAGCTATTACCCTTCAAAGAGCCTTTATTTGATTATGCTGACATAAAGGTAAGCTGGTAGTGATTTCCCCTCTGCCAGGATTTTAATCAGGAAGAGCAGCAAGTGGAGCAAATCTGTGTGGTCTCATTCCATCTACCCCTTTAACTCCAGGGATTGTCTTGCCAAAGAGACAGGAATATATCCCAACACTCCCAATACTGCCCTTCTCACTGTGATCAGGGGAGATCAGTGAATGGAAGTGCTTGGTGCAAAAATGAGGCTCAGAAAATGCTTCTCTCCCACTCAGTGGTTTAAATGAAAATATTGGCCCTCCTTTAGTCTTTTTCTA
>VYZP01027348.1:0-18647 GCA_013400635.1 Hypocryptadius cinnamomeus
CAATATGTAGGCATTCCTTAACAAAGTAGGTCTGAATCAGCATTAAAAAAAAGTTAGAAATGAAGCAGCAGCTTATTAAAAAGAAGCTTTATTGACAGATGATTTTAGCAAAGCCACCACTATTTGAAATTACTGGGAAGTACCCAGCAACACGACAAAATTACATGAGGAGACAAACACCACAGCCTGTCTCTGCAGGTGAGAGAAGTAACAAGCCAAGGCTGGCCTATTCCTGAAGGACTAATTTTGACCTGTATTAACTGCTTAATCCAGGGAGTTCAGTTTAACACCATTAGAAAAAGCAGAGCACAAATTTAACAAGTGAACAGACAAAAAAATACCTCAAAGCTCCAGCTCAGCTTGTACTACTCAATAGAGCTGTTAGAGCAACACTGGCCTGGGGCACATGACAAGTGGTAGAACAAGAAGATAAAGAGGTCAGCAATACATTTACAGATACTAACATTATACTTCTGGAAAGTATTTTGTGTTCCCTTCTCAAATGTACACATTGGCAAAAAGGTAAAGATGAATTTCTGAGCAGTGCATAGATGGGCTGATTTTTTTTTTCTGGAGACAACTATAATAAGAAGGACATTTTTAGTAGTGTTTGTGCTCAAAATTCTGCAGCATGTGGATGCACAATGGCAGGAAAATTCATCCTTACTTTGCCCCTCCCCTGCCTCTTCGTTAACTTTTCCATTCTGTACCCAGATTCCCTCTCCTTTTCCAACCACCAGGTAAACCGATCCAGACCTACATGCATGCAGTGTTTTATGTCCTTGGCAGCAAGAACCTGTGATGGCAGCCAGCGTGAGCCCACGTGAGTACTGGGGTCTTCAATTATCCCCCAGGAGCCAGGAGAGCTTTCACAATTCCCTTTTTCTTTTTGCAGTCTCCAAGATTTTGCTGGGTTCACAATGTGGCAATTATTCCCAGAGAAATGGAAGAGACCTCATGTTTCCCTTGGTGAGAAATAGTTAAATATTTGCTGGGTCACAGACACAAAGCAAATGTGCTGCATTTCTCTTAAATTAACCCAAGGTGCAGTGGGCCAGAAAAGAATGAGAAGGTCCCTCATTTCCAAGGCTGTTTATCCAATATTGGCTTATTCCAAAGCACAGAAAACACTGCTGCAGCCCTGGGAGCAGCTCCCATTTTCTTGTCTGTTGGGTGACTGCCCACACAACGAGGCTGCTGTGTGAAAAGGGGGCCCACCTCCTCCTTTGGCCATCTTTTAAAAGAAAACCACCTGTTGCCTCTGTATCCTCTCCATGCCCTCTAAAAACCCATGGATCAGTCCTCTTTTGGAGGGAGGTTTTGTTTCTAGGCCCCAGCTGACACCAGCTCTGCTTTGAGCCTTTGAGAAATGTGGCATTTCTTTATATACCTACAGAGACGTGAGAAAGTTGTCAGTGGTGTTTGGGCACGGCCAGAATTAGGATGCTAATCAGTGGGTTTGCTCCAGGGGGCTTGGATGTGGGTTTGGATCGTGTCCCTGAGCTTGCATGTAGGTAGGAGCTGTGTGGCAGAGCTCTCCTCAGCATTTCTCACTGCAGGAACCTTCAGCCTTTGCCACAGAATCTCAGTTTTTTGCTTTTTGCCTCTTATGTGTTTCTGAAAGCATGCTAAAAACATGTGCTTTTAATCTCCTTTGAGTCATCAAAGAGTTTAAAACAACACTCCTGAGAGCCTGGGGACAGAAGTGATGCTGTGCCACCATGAAATCTGACATTTTGCTAAGGTACCACATGAGTCAGAGTTTTACTGCAGATTTAATTATTTTGCTGCAATTAGAAGTCTGAACACATTAACTTTTCAGAGCCCACTCTTGAGTGAGACTGGATATGGCTGCATCTTGCTCTGCATTCTTCCCTGCAAAAGATGAATACGTTGATGGTGGTGGGGATAGGAAAACCAAAGCTGTGTCACTGAGTCTAGGGGAAAAAAAGAGAGCACAGAAAGCAGAAATATCTTTCTGCTAACCTTATTTGGGTTTTGGTGAGAGAGATGATAGCCTGACAAGCAGAGGGGAAAATATTCCTTAGCATCTGCCGTGACTGTAGGAGAACAAAGGAAAACCCTGTGTATCCTTTCCCATTGCCCTGTGTGTCCATAGCCATCCAGCACTTGGATTCTGTTGCAGCTCTGTCTTCCCTGTGTGAAGGCTTTGTTTCTTTGATCTTGGTGGACTTCTGTTCTTTGAACGATTTTTTTCCTTGGGTAATAAACAGCCCACGTGTCTCTGAGTAAGATTTTATGCATACCACTTCAGAACAGGTGCTAAATAATAATTACAACATGAAAAGGAAAGTTTAATCCTGACAAAGTCATCCAATGGACAAATGACCTCAGAGATATGCCCAGGAACGTGTTGGATCTGCAGCCAGCTGAAAGGTGTGTGGGTGCCATGGGCTGCTATTAAATTGTGCTGCTGTGCTAAACTGCACTGGTGTTCACCACCTGTGGAGCTGCTCCAAGGTCAGGAAGGAAGAATCAGGGCAATAATTAGACATCCTGTTTTTCAATTAGAAACCACACAGTAATGAAAAGCTTTCCAGAAGATCACTTACTGTATTATTGAGTTGGGTTTTTTAATTGGCTCTTAAAATGAGTTCTGCTTAAGCGACTAACTGGGCAGTCACTATTCAGCTTGGGAAGTGCAAACAGGCTGGGGTAACCAAAGCAAAAAGGACTGAATTGATTTTCATATTAATAGGAGAGTTCATTCTAGAGAGAAAAGGTTAATTTGCTTTTCAGTGAGTTTATGGAGGAAGTGCTTGTGGTCAGGGTGATAATTTACAGCTAAATCACATGTTTAAAGGAGAAAGTGATTGCAGAAAAGCTAGGGACAGCATTTTCAGTATTATGCAATGGAACTGTCAACAGTGTTTTCTGTGCTTTCTTCTTCCCCAAGCACAAGGATTTGAGAAAGAAGCCAGCACAACACTGTCATCTGTGGCCTTATTTTTCCTCTGCACATCAGATATCTTAACAAATGCAGAAACAGAGACAATGCTGTCTCACCCAGCTTTAATGCTGCTCATGCTTATGGTCTGGGAATTCTCCCCAAATACACATGGCTTTTGTTGGGATTGGCTTCCCCACAAAGGTGCTGTCTGTAGGTATTAAATTTTTAATTTATTTTTTGTTAGCATGCTAATTCTTGAGATTTGTGAATTTTTAGAGATGCAAGTGAAACAATTTATCCCTATGATGACTTGACATAGATAAAATTATTGTGAATATGGGTTGGGGTTTCTTTCTTTCATTTTAGCCAAGAAGAATCTGTGATATTTAAGCAACTGAGTATGAGGTGGTCTAACTTTTTTCTTTGTCTAGGTTTAGGAGTTGATATTTTGGACAGTCATCTCCAAGGCTAAGTATGAGTAGCAATGGGAACTCTGTTGCTGATTTAAGTGATACAACAAATGTGACTTGAGGAGCAGTGACAGCAGCTTGCCCATCCTACCTTTGATGCTTTATTAAAGGCTTAAGTAAACATGCAAACCTAGACAAGCTCAGCAAACAAATACCCAGCAATGTCTGTCCTCTAGAATTTTTTAAATAAAAAAATGCTAACGCAGCACCTTTAGAACTGTGAGGTTTACTACACCTGATGTATCTTGCACGGGGGTGGAATGAAAAGCCCAAGTCAAAGAAACATCCAAAAGGCCACACTTTAAATTTCTGTCCCTTCTTGTGTGAGAGTTTGAATTTGCAGAGTTCAAACTACTTGGAAGTTAACTTTTTGTTGTAGCTGTTCTGTGTTATCCTGGCCCATGACTGAGGCTCATGGGCTGCTTCTTTCTGGTCTCTGCTCCTGTGTGGGGGAGGTCAGAGCACGGTTCCACTGGTGCATCTCCTTGGCTTAACCTTTCTCCCGCATGTCTCAGCTCTGCCACTGGGCTGGACAGATCATTCACCTGGTCACACCTTACACAGCTTTCATCTCTCCTGCTGTCCTATGCCACTGCCAGCTTCTGGCGTTCCCTGCAGCCTGAGACTTTGGCATCTGCATGTTTTCCTGAGGGCTCCATCTGTGAGGTTATCTGAGACTGGTTATATGGGGATACTTCAGACTAGAACCACTTTAAACTCATTTTGTAGAACAGAAACATCCCTGAAGAAATGAGACCAAAAAAAAGGAAAGCAGACCCGCACTTTATAAGCACTCTTGGATGACATGTACAAAAGTGCAGGTATTTTCACAGAATATAAAAATAGAGTTCAAACTGACCAAGGAACAGATAAAACCAGTAATCTTCAGGATGCTATCTGCAGTAAAGATTATGTATTTCAGGTTAAAATCTATGCTAAAAAGGGTGTCTTCTTTGCTGTGCCAAAAGAATGGTTGAACCTTCCACATTTCCAAGCTCACATGTGGGCATGATAAAATCTTAACAACATGCCATTAAATATGCCTTTACAACATCTATTCTGCCTTGGCTAGATATATCTGTGAATCCTTCCTTTGCACTGGAGATTAAATAAACTCCCTGGACAGCTGAGAAGAATTAAAGTATGACCTGATGGTTTCTCTGCCTGACAATAATATTGTCTGTCAGTTTGTGCTGTATCCAAGATACTGTTCTCTGGTTCATGCTCAGAAAACAGATATTGATGGGTTTAGCTGATTAGCATCTCTACATCATTTGTCCTTTCAGTCTCAAAATATATTTTACAAAGTGTTGCAGTGGGTGCTTTCTGGACTTTGCACAGTGGTGCTCAATGCAAATATTTCCATGTGTCCCCTAGCTAAACCCTTGAAAGTTTTTTTCTGTCTTAGACAAACAGCAGTGCTGTCACCTTTGGCCACTGGAGCCCAACATTTTGACTGAGACAGGGTTTGCATCCTGTAAGAAGAGATGGGAAGGTTGTCTGACCCCAAACCTCTCTTACAGGACAGAATATCAGCTTCTAGCTGGTCTAAATGCAGATGTGCTGATACCCCAGTAATTTTGGGTTAGGCATCTGGACAGGTGATAACACAGGGAAAGAACTCTCTGCTACATGCTTTGAAGCATATTGATGCTTCTTAAAAATAACCATGGTCTTACCTGTCACAGAAGTGGAATACCCAAATTTTAGTTTAGTGTTCATCAAGTTGTGAGAAGGGAGAGGCTGTGAGTGTTCTTTTGGAAAAGGATAGAGGAAAGCTGGACACAGGGCTGCTCATGGGCAACTCCCTGCCGTGAGGTGCCTATAAGAAAATGTTTGCTTATGCATTGTTTATTTAATAAAACCTTCAGACCTTTCATTTATTTAAGCTTTACATCAAAATCACTCAGAATTCCTTTAAACAGTGGTATTTTGCCCATAAGTGAAAGGAGCAGGTAAATGTGACGTGTCCCACAGGAGCCATCACTCACCTCCAAGGCTGGTGAAGAGAGAGGGGGGATGGAGATTTGGGGAATCCAAGAGAGCACAGATGGGTTTATCATCCATTACTTTTCTTATCCTAAACAGATGGCCCAATCCCAAAAATAAGGGTCTGTATCCATTTTCAGATTTTGGATCTGTGCCAAAAGTAAAATTCACACTTCCCATGAAAAGGAAAATAGTGACAGCACCCTCAGAGACTTTCCCTCCTCAACCAGTCTATGGAAAATTGATGGAAATTCTAGGAAATAGGAAGCAGGCAGCAGGAACAGTTCAACTCCCTCCAGGCCCCCGGACCTAGCAGAGCTGAAAAGCTGAGCATCACCCACTGATAACAACTCAGGCTGGCTCTGCAGGAGCTGAGGATGAAAGGCACAGCCATGAAGTGCCCAGGTCCTGCACTAAACACAGAACAGCTGGGCAGTGATTTGGGCACTGCTGAGACCCCTCCCAACACCAGCACTTGGCCCCAGACCCTCAGAGAGACCCAGGGCAGAGGGTGAGGGAGGAGGCAGCTGTGGTCTTCTGGCTCCTGCTTGTTTCCAGTTTATGGCCAAGATGTGCTGTTCCAGTTTCCTGGAGCCTGTCATGCCATGCAGATGTAACCTGCATGGAAAGCAGTGAAAAGGGGATAAAGTAGCTACAAAGTGTGTGGTGGCATAACACAGATGATGAGATACAATCATGGCTGCGTAATAATTATATATGTTCTGGTAGGTATAACAATGAATTAAGGCTGCAATGGAAATACATAAATTCTCCTATTTTTAATTTTTTTTTAAATTTTATTTGCATTAGCTTCTTGTGGCTTGGGAGCCATTCTTGTACACACTTCAAATGCCATAAAGTCATTTATGCACCACTGGAAATTATTTTAGATATTTAGGCCCATGTTACTACAAACTGCAAGTTGATGACCAAACTATGGCTCTGGAATCCAATTTAAATTGGCCATTTTAGCACAAAGCTACACACTTTCGTTATTGCAAATGGATAGAGGAGTTATTCTCCATTGTAAAGCAAATTGAATTTTGTTTATCTAGCGTTTAAATGTCCAGTGTTAAAGGAATTAAAAAAAAAACCAAACCAAACCTGAGGTGACAAACTAAAGAACATCATAGATTGGTATTTTCCTCCAGCATGGTGATTTTAAAGCACTTTTTTCCCCTCCACTTTCAGACACATTCTAACCTTTCAGAGCAAACTGCTCATACTTGAATTCATCTTTCTTAGCTATGGATGATTAAAACTGGAGACAGTCTTGCAGATGAGGTCTAAGCAGTACCCTATAAAATAGCATGAACTGTCCCTCATCCTTGCTGAAAGTAACCTGTCAAAGGCATTTTTGAATTGCCATTGCCTTTGCACAGCACTGGTGGCTCTCAGTTGTCCCATGGCCAATACCCCCAAATCCTTCTCAGCATCAGCCATCCCTAGCTAATGACCTCCCACTATAGAGCAAAAAAGTGATAATGGTCCCCTAGCCCAAGCCCATTTACCCTCTGCACTATAAAATTTAATTCCACTTCTATTACTTTTTCCCCTGAGGTTGTGCAGCTCTCCCTACTGTGACAGCCTGATGCTCTTTACACTGGTGCCTCCTCATGGTCTGGCCATCAGCCAGTTTCATTTGTGCCCTTTGTGGCTATGCCAGTGCCCCTGAAATAAATATTAAAATAAATATTTTTTAAACTATATTAAATAAAATCAGACCTGCTGTCCATTGCACTGCTTTATTAACAGCAAATCATGAAATTATTAACATGAAACTAAAGTGAGTCCATTCCTTTAACAAGGATGTTGAACAAGAAAAGAGCTTAGCCAAGTACAGACATCCCAGACATCCCTACAAGGGCCCCCCTTGCCATCACAGATCCACCTGGGATCCAGCCCTTACAGATCCAACATCATCAATCCCACCTGGCTGCCATGAGCAGGGCCAACCCACAGCAGCCACAGGACCCATGGGAGCAGTCAGAGGAGGAAGCAGAGGCAGGGCACAGGTCCTGCAGGGGGTGAACACAACAGGTGTCTCAGCTTTTCATCCTGATGATTTTCAACTCATCTTGCCACTGGCTCGAAATGCCCACGTGCAGGAGAAACATCTTCATCCTCCTCCGGCTTTCTCCCTGGCCGTGTAATACACGCACGCACTTTAATCTGAAGGAAGCCCAAGTAAGTGAAACTCTTATGGCCTTGACTTTTATTCTGAGCACCCCATGCAGGTTTTCTGAAAAAGAACTGTTATAAAGATTTTTCAGAGAAATTGGGGTCACCTGCTGCAGTGAACTGAACATAATTGGGAAGTACTGTAGATATCCTCTGTTTGGAAATGCATTGCGTGTGGATGTGGCTAGTTCATTTTTATGTGTGTTTCTGGCTTCACATGCTATTTTTAAGAGCTGTAAATGGAGCAGGTCTTGCCCCCCTCCTTCCACCCTCTCCTCCTACTCACTGATTTCTCATCTTAAATTAAATTGGGTACAAACACTGTAACAAATAATTTTCTGCCTGCATTATAAGAAGATAGGCATAGACAGAAGTTCAGGAACATACAGCATGTAGCATCTTTACAAGATAAGATCAGCACTGTGGCTTTTTGTCACAGGGTTTGCCTTTAAAAATTGTACTCATCAGCTTAGAATGTTTATCATCCCATGAGAGGGATACTCTTACCACTGCCTATGAAGAGAGATGTCTGTGATAAAACATTGTCTTTATGTTTATCAGAACCTTTTAATTGCCCACAGCAGGCAATCTTTGAGGATCTAAACTGTGGTCCTTACAAGCATTAACACCAAGAAAGAAAGTTGTCACTATCATTTGAGAAGATGTACGTGTTAAAAAGGATGCATCTCCTCCAGCCTAAATTTAAATGTGGAACTAAGAGGTTGCTGGCTCCCCCAGCTTCCTTTGTCCTCACAGGAGAGAGGAGCTAGAAACTGAATGTCCCTGCCCTGCTGGATTTTGCTGCTTTCTGCTTTTTGCACTATTGATGCAAGTCCAGCAGTCCTGGTTTGTTGGATCAGGACACTGATAACAGCAGAGCAGACACCCCTCTTGTCTCCCCCAGCCTTTCATGAGTGTCAGCCCCAAAACTATTTGCAGACAGTTTTTGACAGTTCCAACTTGCTGATTTAGCTCAAACTCAAGTCTTTCTAACTTGTGCCAGCTATTGCCTGTTTTGATGAGCCAGATCCCAGCTGGAAATGGGATGTCCCAAACTCCTTGTGCCATTTCATGCAGAAAAAAAGCACTGCACAGAAGAGCCTCCTTTTGAGAGAGTGCTCCAGGTGTCTTTAGAGCACAGGTTGAGGTGATTGGGTGTTATTGCTGTAAATCAGACCTTCCAAGCAGCTGCCATTTCTTTACAGCTCTGCCCTGAATTCTTGACACTTTTTCTGCCATTTATCACAGGTCTCAGGACCATTTCCATCCTTGGTCTAAGTGGTCAAGCAAAAGATTCAGGGTTTTACAGTCTGTTTCATCCAGGAGAAGAAATTGGTGAGGGCATCAGATAACTTGGAGATAATTGTGCACGTTCTCAAGGAAAGGCAAAGTCACCTTTCCTACCACTTTAGGGGAATTGAAAAACATACACTCAAATCTGAAAGGGCCTCCCAGGGCCTTTCCTTGGGCCAGACTCACTTTGCACACCTGGGCAGTGCTGGTACAATAATCGCTGACTGCCTGCGATGTCTGTGTGTCACCTAAACACTGCTGCTCCTTACAGAATTGAAATGTAAGTCCACTGTTCTGGCCAGCGGGGTTCCAGTTGCTCACATCTCTGGTTTGAACACGGATGAAGCTCCTTCCTGGCCTTTGGAGATGACCATTAACTCAGCTGCCTGCTTTAAGGTTCTCTAGAATTTCTTGCAGGCAAGGACAATGATGTTTCCCACCATTTTGACCCAATCTGCAGCAACACCCGTGGTGCATGTCCCCAAAGCCACATGGCAAGGGAATGGCAATCCCTGGCTCTGTAACTTGCAGCCAGCTTGCAAGACACAATTTAGCAGCTGAGCTGTCTACTTCTTAAAAAATGTAGGCTTATTCTAGGTAACAGGGAGATCATTCTTAACCATTTATTTGCTGAGGAATAGCTGAACAATTTGAATTCAATCCAAGGGTTCTTGCTGAAATCCCATTTCAAAAGCTGCAAGAGTGTTCAAATTCCCTTGCTGTTCCTCACACACACTGTGCATGTACTCACCATCTACTTGCCCTTCAGTGCTTGGCAGCTTTTGCTACATTCAGCCCAGCAAAACACAGGTGAAACCACAGCAGATGGTGGAAAGCTTCATCTAACAGAGGCAACTTTCAGGGCACCTTCTTCAGGAAAAGCAGATTTTTTGCTCAAGAAATAGAATATGAAAGGGTCCAGATACCAAGGGTTATGAATCTAGCAATAACATAGCTCTGCTGATAATGACAGTGTTTTGAATAATTTTTATTTGAATAGATCTGCCTGCATTACCGATATCTATGGTGTTGCTTGGTAACTATTTCCTGGTACCCGGAGACTGAAAAACATTTTTTCGAAACTAAATTACAATTCTGATATTAAATTTTACATTTTAGTGGTTTCAGTCTCCTCTGTATGACTGTTTAGCCACAGCAATATTCCTGGTAACATTTTTTTATATTATCCACTTTTTTTTTGGTTTTTTTCCTACTTTCTTTCCTTTTTAAAAGGTGCCAAGTGAGGTTACAAGTAAATATTTCATACTCCTGCCTTGGAAATATGTTGATATTTTAAGAAGAGTCAGTAAAACTGTAAAGTGAGAATACAGGTGATCTCAGACTCAAGTTGCATAATTCAGGATGAGTTTCAAAATTCAAGTAGAAAGCAATTCTAAATTATCAGTGGGTGGAAATAAAATTACCACATAAAGCAGTAAAGCAAATGGTATTAAAGTGTTGCATGGAAAATAGGTGAATATGTTTAAATATTAGTCACACTTCTCTGTATTTGTTTTGCTGTTGGTGCAGTGCCAGCATTCACTTATTTTCCAATGCAGCACTTATAGAAGCTGCATTGTTGTATTGCATGAAGATAAAGGAAAATAATAATAATAGTAATAATAATAATAATGTACTGATGGGATCATAATTCGGTAATGAATAAAATACCACAATGCTCTACTAAATTACTTGTCAAAATTTACCTCAGAAAATAAAAAGGCTAATTAAAAAGAGGAAGGAGCAAACCCCACTATGCTGCAGTTTCAAAAGTGTATCTGCTGATTTCCTCATGTTGCAAATTTTAGTTACAAAGTCATGCCTTCCCCATTTTTTGAGGATTAACAAATTCACTTCTGCCTTCTCTGCTAACAAGGACAGCACTACAGAAGGTGGTAGGATGCTTGTAAATGCCAGGGTTCTGTTGATTTGTGGATAGTTCTGTAACTAAAGGAATGTAGCAGTTGTGTGAGACGACCCCTAATATCTCTTTTGCTCCCTGACAATGCCAGATTGTGCAGGGAGCTGTGCTCGAAAATTAAATTCCCACCTCTCCAAATATATGCACAGTGACTTTCTGGAACATGATTTTCACAACAAGTACCCACACTTTGTTCATTTGCTTTCTCAGTGGCCTCTTTTGACTGAAGGCTTGAAACTGGCAGCTCAGAACTGTAGAAGGTCAGAAGAAAGCAAATAACATTTGTTTAACAGCTATTGGTACTAGCAAAAGTTTAGCTGATATGTGGGTGAGTGATTGCATCAATTCTACTCCACAGCTCTTACAAAAGAAAATAGGTCTTGAGATCACTTTGGGGCACCCTTTCTCTGGCTTTGAGGAAGCAGCAAAATCTGCATGGTAGATGACTGAGGAGTTCTGATTCCTACAAAAGTCCTCAGCCACTGACTGCTCTTCCTAAGAAATCCTCTATTACAGCAAACTAGACAATTTGGAGAGGACTAGGCATTTCTATCAAGGCTGTAAAATGTAGAAATGGAAGAACACCTGTAGAAAAAGTTGCAATCTAAAACTTCCCCCAGTTCATTCCCAGGTGAAACTGACTTCTGACATTTTAAAAAAAGAAATGGTTTGTTTGTCCCCAGGGCCCAACTGTGTCCTAAGTGCCACACTCCTGTGGAGGCTATGGAACCTTCAGCACTGGAAATCTTGAAAAAAACAGATCAGACAGAGCTGTCTGGGGTGACATCTGCAGGCAAGCTTGCTGTAAGACAAAGGAACCCAAAAGTCCTGGTCTCACTCCTGTCATTAGATTTCTAATATTATTAATAGCATTTAGTAATAATTGCACTAAAAGATTGGTCCATTTTACTGCAATTATGGGAAGCATTTAAGCCAAGGCCAGCTACCTTCCAGAAGGAATGTTATATTTCACACATTCTGGGCTCCAGAAGAGACTCATTAGAAGATTTTTGGTCTGTGCTACAGAAAAGGACAAGCCCCATGGCTGCAATGATCCCCAATAATTCCAGATTTACAGAATATATCACAGCAGTTGTTTATCCATTGTTTAAGTACAGATATACTTAATATTGCCCAAAACCAGACACCATGGGTGTGGCACATCTTCAGTCCATCCCCTGTCACCCAGGATTAAGGCATCTGTGATTCCTCAGATGGCTGTGGTGTGGATTGTTCAATCACACAGGAAATAACTGGGACAATAAGATATCTCAGATGTAGTCTTCAGGTTACTACCATCCCAAAATACTAAAAAAATATAATAACTCCATGCCAAGAAACAACGGTTGAGAAATTGTGGATTCTCTTCTTTTGCTTGGGATGGTGGGGTTAAACTCCTAGGAGTCACATCAACAATTTTTATAAAATTCACAAAGTTCTCCTGAGGTTGTATAATTCTTTCTGGTGGAGCTTTTCAAACAGCTTTATCCTAGAGTGGGCCATGCTGCTGAAAAATTAAAAATTTATTCCTTTTTTGCTGAGGGGACAAAGGGCATATTGTTGGGCAGCTTGGTGCTTCCTAGGTGTGATTAGCTAAGAACTCAATACTCCTCCCAGGTTCTGGGAATTTAACATCTCAAGGCCTCAGTTCTTGCAGAAGCAGAAATTACTGTTGTTACTTTGGTGATTTTTTACAATTAGACATTTTCCTCATGTGTTTTTTATGCTTTTGATCACTAATATTGCACTGTTCATTTCTCTGCTTTTATTATTGTCAAGGCTAAAATAATATGTGGGAGAGAAATGTGCTCAGAAAAGACAGACTCTAGTTTTATTCCTCTGCTCACACTGCAAAATACAGCACACAACAAATCTGCAAGCAAATCTGGATTTGTGACTTATGTGGGCCATTAATATTTAATGCATGCAGCATCTACTCTTTTGCAGGTTTGTCCATATTCTATTCTAATGTCCTGTAAACAGTCTCCAGGTAATTTCTGACATCTCTGGAGCAAGAAACTGCTATGTATACAAAATTCAAACTGTGCTGGAGATGAGAAATGATGGCAGAAATAAGTGTTAGGGCCCTTTGATCTCCCTTCCTCTCTGCAGCAATAAATATATTCAGAAAGGCAGCGCTGTAGATTTATAAATGTTAGCACTCTGAGTGAAGTCAAACTAATTTACTCTATGAACTTCTCTGACATTATGAAAACTTTACAAAGAGATCATTGCATGTGAAGTATTAAAATACTATAATTTTAACTTAAAAACCCCACTCACCAGACATTCAAGTTCCCTTTTGTATATCTGCTGTGTTTTGAAGTGTTTTAAGAATAAATGGGAACACCATAAAGATGGCAAAATAAATTATGCCTCTTGAAGTTTAGGAATAACACCAACATAAAATAAAATGGTATGAATCCATTTTTATGGATTGAGACTCTGGCAGTGGGGGAGAGGAAGAGTAGAAAGGGATTGTTCTGAATAAAGGGATGGTGATGAGGAAGAGACAAGTGGCACTGGAAATGTCTAACATGGTGACAGGGGGGTTGAGCCTTGTCTCAAGCTCGTGCACCATGTGTCCTGGGGGAAAATTAATTGATTGGGTAAATTCAGGAATGAAGTAGCTGCAGTTTTGAGAGTGGTGGGTACATCTCCCCATCAGCACTGGGCCACTTTTGAGGTTTTTGACTTGAAGCTGCAAGAGGCAGCACTTGGCTCCCGTGGGAAGGAGGGCACTCAGCACCACTGCCCAGAGAGCCACGGCAGCCCAGGCAGGAGCACCAACTGCACCTTCAGACCTTTCCCTCTGCTGACAGATGGAACAAAGGGAAAATCTCCAAAGGAGACAGAGCCCAGAGGCTGGATCTGAGCAGGTGGTCATGTCAGTCAGGAAGGAGGATAAATAATGGCAAGGGGAGTACTTTCCCTCCTGGTGTGAAGCTCTCTGCTGGCAGCAATTGTAGGCACCACTTTCCTAGCTTCTTTAACAAATCATTGATGCCTTAATTAGTTCAGAACGATGCTCTGCATCTTTTGGCCTGCTACAGACCTGTAGGAGCTTTGCTCCCCTCCCTACAGTGATGCCCCATCGATTTTAAAATCCTGTCCTACCCTTGGTTCTCATCTGAGAAGGTCTGAGCAGCCACCTGAGACTGAGCTAAAGGTCACACAAGACATCTCCATTTTCTGGTGTTTGCCTGGAGGACCCGACCTCTTCCATGTGCTGATCAGATGATGGCTCCCACCACTTTGCAATCCTAAGGGGAATAATCGAGTGCAATCCTAACCAGCGATGTATCCCTGCTTTGTTCAGCTAACAAAGCTGGCTATCCAAATTTCAGCACCCAGGTCAGGCTGCTGAGACTTAGACTGGATACTTTTCTTCACAGCACCATCTAGTGCTACTTATGCAACCCACAAGTTTCTTTGTCCTTGCCTTCTCTCACATAAATACATGAAAACACATATATTTTAAAATGAATACAGAATGGACTCCAGACCTTTCAAAAAAAAATTATACTTGAATAAATACTGAGGAGTTCTTTTCCCCTGAGGAAATAATGAGAGATAGATGTGCAGGGTTTTGAAGTCTAGAAACAATGCTGGTGAAATTGCTACAAGAAACTCAACAAAGCAGGAAGCTAAACTAAACTAAAATATAAAATAAAATAAAATGCTGCTACTTTAACTATGTCTTTTGTCTGGACTAAGAAACTGTGTATGGTTAAGTGTGGGTTTGCCTAGATGGATTCCCTTGCCTTTTATATGTCTTGCCCACTTTTTCTAACCTCAGAAACTTTTTCTTACCTGTAACCTTTTGCTTAACATTGTTAAAACATGTTTAGCTTCACTAAATAATGAATGCCAAAGATAAAGATTGTCTTTGCCAATACCTCAACAACCGTCAGCAATTGCAGTGAGTCCTTGCAGGAAACTTCTCTTCCTTGGTGATCATTGCTGCAAGAAACAAAGACCCCACAACCTCTCCCCCAGAATTTGATTTGTCCTTTGCTATGGAAAAGTAAATGAAGAAGAAGGGAAAAGAATCAAAATTAAAAAAAAAAAGAAAGGAAAGGGAAAAGATAAAAAGGACAAAAGGGAAAGGATAAAAGAATAAAGGGAAAATACTGGGAAAGAGGAGGGAAAAGGGGAAAAGAGAAAAAGGGAAAAGGAAGAGGACAAGAAAAGGGAAAGTGAGAAAAAGTAAATACAGCCAAGCAAGAAAACTGTTTATATACTTTTTTTAATTTTTTTTTTTTTAATTCTGATTATAACAATTTAACTTTTTCAACCATTCTGAAAGTTGCCAAAATACTGAGGGGCAAAGCAGCCAGACATTTGTTATGGGTTTTTTCCCATGACCACCTTGTACTGCTACAATGAATTCCTATGGAATCTCCTGGAGATCACAGTGGGAACCAGGTGGAGAAAGCTGCAGTGAATGCCAGAGCACTGCATATTGATGGGAGTTGGATGTGCAAGTGTTCTCCCTCCACTAAACAGTGTCTAGTCGAGTCTCATACTCATTTATTGCAACTTTGTAATTTGGCCTTGACAGCTTGTAAATTTTCAGGACACTATTCTTAAAAGCAATTCAGTCGTGTTAGGCTTTCAAATCACTGGTTTCATGGCTGGACTTTATGGGCAAAGGTACATGTTTTAAATAGCTTTTGTGTAAAATCCCTGCAGGCTATGCCAAAGACAAACTAATGACCACTGGTGGAACCGCAAATGGAATTGGATAATATTTTGATACCAGCAGTAAACAATATTCGATTTTAACAGCAACTAGTATAGAATAACATGTCTAATTTAATTTATGAACCTAATTTAAGCATTGGAGAGACTTGACACAGAAAAACTAGTCACTGTGTTGTTCCTGCACTTTTATTTTCTGCCCCTCAGAAAAGGGGAAGGATGTTACAGCAGTTGATGTTAATTTGTTCATCTGCTTATGCTGTTGGTATTTCTTGCCTGCTCATGGCACTTTTGCAAGTAACTCTAGCTGCTTTTAATCCTGATTCAAAGAAACAATTGATTTTCTTGTTATGATTTATTATCATTGATCAGGGTGCAAATAACATATTTTTTGCTTTTGGCACCTTGTACAGCCACAGCTAAAGTTACCAACCTTTTTCTATTTCTCTCTGCAGGGAAGAACTACGGCTCCAGAAGTGCAAATGCTCTTTCTTTGTGAGCAGCCTTGCCCACACAAGTAAATCAAGTAAGTAAATTCACACACACAAGACCTTGCCATCTGGGACCAGGATGATTGTGTACAGCTCAACTCAAAAATTTCTAATTCTCTTTTTTTATGGCACTCATTTTTAAAGATTTTCAAACTATTTGTATTAATAATTGAGAAAGCTGAAGGTCTGAGACTGCCTGAACTGCAGTTGTAGTATAATTTTGAAAGAGAGCAAGGGGTCTTTACTATGAACAAACAAATATATCCAGCTTTGTTTTATTTGGGTATTTGAATGATGACCTTTTGAAGGATATAGAAATGAAAGAAATAAGCATTCTCCAAAGATTTTGTACAGAATAAAATAAGCTTTACTGACTTCTGTCTCATTTTCAGGTCTTATAGGCCTGTCTTGCTTTACATGTACCTTTGCTAAATAAAAATGGTCACTATATTCTTGTAAAACATAGTTAAATGGGAAGATTCACTCTAGTAACCACTAAAAGACCATAAAACCATACCATAAAACCATAAAGTACCATGAAACATAAATATATTCACTAGAAGATACCTTTTACTGACTAACAGGGAAAATATTTCTGACTTTCATAGGGAGAATAATATTAATGTTTTTTTTAAATTATCCTTTGTGCTGGTTAAGTGTGGCTTTTCCTTGGCTTTTGGTATCAAACTTCTCCAAGAACTCTCCATCCTGTACAGAATTAGAGTCCCCACAGCCACTGAGAGTGAAAGAGAGGAGGTATTTGACCTCCTGTGACCCCCAAACAAAGGGTCTAAATTTATGGGCTTTACCTGGATTTTCTATGTACATTTTTTGGCTTTCAAGAGCAGCCCCTTCCTCCAGGTGATGTGTTGGAATCCTGGCTGTGGGTCGAGATGATACTGATAAAGAAAACAGCACTGCAGCACAATCAAACCCTGCACCAGCTGCCCCCATGGCACTTTTGGTGGGCAATGTTTTTCTCAGTGGGGCTCTACTGTGTGTGCTTGGATACCTGCAAAGGTCAGCACAGCAATGCACAGGGGGGTTCCTGAGATTTACCAAAGTAGGTTTTAACAAAGCATTTGCAGCTAAAAGTAGGTTTACTAAAATCAGAAAAGGGTGACCAACATCTCGATGACCATCTGGTTTTAATGACAGCAGGAACTGGCACAGCAACAGGAATTCTCCTGCAATGCTTCATTTATAGGATCAGAGTTTTCTGACAAAAAAAAGAAAAACCTTAGACTAGGGAAATTATTTTATAGCTCATCTACTTCTGCTTCCCAAACTGTGCCTAATGAAAAGAAATATGACAATTATTCCTATTCTGAAAACTGGAATTTGTAACACTCAGACACTTTTTCCCTTCACAAATCTACACTGAGAATCAGGCTACTGATTCATGTACGCTATTGAGACAACACTTAAAACCATAGGTATTTCAGGCTTGGTAGCAGTTAAAAAAAAACTCTGAATCATCAATAGCTGAAAGTAGAAATTCTTTGCATACAAGCTGAGAAAAAATAGATTTGGAGTGGAAACTTTTTTGACAAGTATGGGTCTAACAGTATTTGAAGTAGATGAGATATTGATGCCCCAAAATAAATAAATAAAGTCAAATGCCCAACCATTTTAAACTTCAAAAGTATCTGCAAAGTTAACAATGTCACACTTAGAAAACTGATAACAAAAGAAGTCCTTTCTATACAATTGCCATGAAAAAGGATTTCTGTCACTTTTCCTTTCTGAGAACAACAGTATGCATGGCTGGAGAAAAGGTGCACAACCTCAGGAGTGGTTCCTGGACTTTGTGGTCCAGGTCAAACCAATCTGATAAACAAAGATGTTAAAAAATCTGCAGACAGTGTCCAGACTGGCTACTAAAATAGAAACAGCAGCAAAAAAAAAAAAAAAAAAATCCCAACCCTCCAGCAAATCTCCCTCAGGCTGGAGTTTCAACCCTTTCTCTGGACTGTTCCTGGGAGCTGAATACTGTTAATTTGGCAGCACACACCTGATGAGAGCAAGGAGGAGCTGTTTTCAGACTGACAGCAGGTCTGAGCAGTGCTGCATGCTCCGTGTTCTCCAGCTGTGAATCAGTTCCAGCCCACAAACCACAAACGTGTGTTCAAGCCCTAAGCTGGTGTCCTTTACCTTTCAGCTGCATTTTGTGCCTCACACCGAGCTCCATGTTCTCAGGCTGTAAAGCTCAAGAGGAGCTGTTGCCCTGGCTGTGGCAGCACCATTTTTATTAGCATTTTTATTATTCCTCTGCAGGACCCCACTGCTCATGCAGAGTTTGTGTGCAGTAACTCAGCTTGCAGCTAAGCAGCGATTTGGAATCAGCAGCAGCTCTGATTTGAAACCCATGAGCCAACAGCCCTGTGGGTCACAGCTGCCCTCAGCTCTGCAAGGCTCAGGGCTGCTTCATTCCTGCTCCCAAGGGCTCAGCAAACTCCAAGCACATCTCCAGGTGAGCAGAAATGTCTCCATATCTGTGGAGGTCTCAAAATCTTACCAAGAAAAAGTAGGTGCAAGTATAGACATAAATGAAGGCTTTGAATTAAGACCTTAGACTAGATTAGACTTATTAGAACAATAAATAGTAACTACTACCAAATTTAACTTACATCTTTTGAATAGACCCAATCTTTTGCAGCATTAAAATTACTGTAGTGTAAAATAGC
>VYZP01027351.1:0-17603 GCA_013400635.1 Hypocryptadius cinnamomeus
CCCAACATGCAATTTGGTAAAAAAATTAATTAGATGCCGAAGTTTGCCTCCAGCTTTAAATCCAGGCGTATCTTTAATGTCAACCTCATATGTCAGATAATTTTAAAGTAAAATTTTCTGTTAAGGCTTCACAATCATGTATGCCTGATCTATTCATTCTCTGAAGTCCTAATCTTGAATACTATTTACTGTAAGGTATCCCTTTAAAATGTTTTGATTGCCCAGCTTATTCTTTGTCCTTTTTTTCTGTTTCCACCTTAACATGTAAACACATCCCTGAAAATTCCTTTGGTTAATGCTGCATGTTGAAAATGATGACACCAGAGTGAACAAAAGACTGTCAGACAAGTAGCACATTAGACATTTTCTTTGCTAATTACACAATATGGTTTTACCCTTTAAGCCCCTCACGCTGTTATTTTGCTTTACATTTTAACTCTTTTTCATCTTTCTTAGGAACCAGTCTTTTTATTTATTTCAGTATTTTTGTTTTGAATGCTGCAGTTGTTTTTACATTGAATTTGACATCTTGTATTACTCTAAAAGGTGCACCCCAGAGTGCTTAAGAGAGCAACCATGCATCATGGGAACTATAAACCAAAGCAACCAACCAAGCTTGAAAAACAGCCTGTGAACCTTGCAGAAAATTATGTCTCTACTTTAAAAGATCTAAGTAATTCACTCAACCAAGAGATTTTGTGTAGATGTAATTAACTTCATTAATTCTACCCTGTAAATGCAAGCAGTAATTGGAGGGAGGGAGGAGGGTACAGCTTCCTAAATCTATCTCAGAAAATCTATCATTCAATTTCTATTCCTTTCTATCAGAGGTTTCTGACACATGGCTGGAAGGGCTGGAAGGGGAAGAAATTCCTTTAAACAAGATTTTCTGCCAATGGGTGAAGTTTTGTGTTCTTGACACCTTGTCTCCTCAGCTGCTCCTTCCCATCCTCTTCTTGCAGGAGGTTTCTGGGCCCCACAGGTGGCAGTGGCCCTTGAGCTAACTATGGCCTTATTCAGAACAGCCAAACTTCACTGACAGCAACAGAAAAGTCCAAGCTAGTGGCAGAAATTGAGTCAGTAATAAAAAGGATGTTTTAATTATCATTTATGAGTGTAACAGTCGATATTGTTCAACAGTTTAACCCTCCTGTGGCTCATAACACCATCTGCTTTATGACTTCAGCAGTCAATGCTGAATTTGCTGTTTCATATTTCTTTTTAAAACAACTGTCTCCAAACTCTGGCCACTATTACAGACTTAACAAACTCTCAAGCCACAATTCCCCACCACCCACAGCCCAACACAGAGCAGAAGCAGAACCCCACCATGCTGGAACGTGGGGGCAGCAGCTGCCAGTGGCACTCTTCAGCTCCCTCACAGCAACATCAAGCAAGAGCATCCAGGATGTGGGTGCTCATCCCCCACAACTCCTCTAGCATGTCTTACTTTCAAGATGCTTTTCAAAGTATGTGAAAAGAAAATGCATTCCCCTACACCCCACATTACTGACCTGTAACCCAATAAGTGAATTACTATGCCCAGTTTAATAAGAAACATAACAAACGATGCTGTTGTCCTCATTCCAACAATTTATCCATTAGTTTGTGATTCACCAGGAGAATGTGATTAACTCATTCCTGAGCATCCCTCACCTGAGCCCAGCAGAGCAGCTCCCTCAGTTCCCCACTACTGCTACAGAGCACTGCAAGCAGCCTCTTCTAGCTCAGAGCATCACATACAGCACACATCGTTTGAGTTTGGTTCCCCCTACAAGGAAGCATTCATCCTAGGGGAAATCTCAGTTGGATGGGCAGAACAGACAAGTTTTCACCTTTCTCCTTTTTTTAAAAAAGCAGTTTGGCCAGAGGAAAGGCTGCTGGATTCAGCCCTTCCTCTGGCATGGCAGCAGTGATCTCCCTCATACAGCTCACACACCCTGCTGTTAGATGCACTAACATTTGAGGGGCTTCCTAACTTCCCCTGAAGATACTAAAATCAGTTCTCACAAATACCAAGTACAGCAAGCTCTGAGTAGAAACAAGTGACATCAGCCTCCTGCACTTTTTCAGTTTTTTAAAGACCAGGCTGAAAGTGCAAATTGTTCCTTCTGACATGGAACTGAGAGCATTTGCTTGACTTCCCCATCATTTTGACTAAAACGTATCTAGCTAAGAAAAAATAGAATGTAAAAGTCTGTCTTGGTCCACACACACCAGGAAATTTAAAACTCACCAGCTGCATTAGCTGTTTCAAGAATTCACTGTTAAATTGTGCTTTTCCTCCCAATTTAAAGCAAATTCAAAGTTATTGTTTTGCCCTTCTTTACAAAACAAACCACAGTTCCTGCATGTTTCCTTCTGTGAAATTAACCTATAAAAAACAACTTTTACATTTAGGTTCAGTAAGTAAAGTATTGAGCTCCAAGTCTTCCACAATTTTTCTCTGGATTTGGAATTGTTTTTATATCTTGTTTAAATGCCCTCCTTATTAACCAAGCATTATTTTTAAATGGGTTTCTTTGCTGGATACCAATTCTCTGTTTCATATGATGAGTCTGCTTTTCTCCCTTCTTAATATATCCCTACACATTTAGCTATAATTTTAAAAAGGCTTAATTAAACAGTTCCCTTTGTTAAGAAATCCTGAAAGCACTGCACACACATGCCATCCTCCAGAAATCTTTGGATTTTTAATGTAATTCTAGCAGAATTATACTAATAGCTGCAAAATTTACTCTCATAGCATCAATTATCTTTGCCGTGATTAAAATACCAAAAAAAAATTTGCTTTCTACTAAACACAGTGAATAAAACTTGCATTGTGCCTGCTCTTTGCCAAACTGACTACAGCCATTAAGGAGGATAAGTGGCAATCCTCTTTCAGAAGAGGCATCCTTGCATCAAGCAATACAATTTTCAAAAGAAAAGAACCTTTTCATTGATGTAAAAATACTTCATAGCTGAGATGTGGTCCCAATCTTTCTACTAACACATGGAATAAACTTGAAAAGTCAGTATATTGGGCCTGCCTCAGATTCCACAAAGGCACTTGATTGCAGAGTGGCATAAATTGTGTTTGGAAACTGAATGGAAAATAAATACATTCTCAAGAATAGCATCAATAAAAACTGGGAACCAAATACAAACACTGCATGCAAGAGAGAACAACTACCAGGTCGTATGTAGCTAATCCAAAATTCACAGATAATTCTGAGGTGGAAGGGACCCACAAGGATGGAGTCCAACTCTTAAATGAATGGCTCACACAGTGATGGAGCCCACCACCATGGTGTCATCAGCACCATTTACAGCATGCTCTAATCATAGCTGGATGGCCAAGATACCATTGGTGCTATTAACTGCTGCTCCTACCATTGGGTGCTATGAAGCACAACCTGGACCTCCCTTTCTCCCCAAGTACTTGATGCTGATGCTTCTCTTATTGCCCCGTTTCAGAACTCCGTTTTTAAAATAAGCTGAAGCCAAGTGCTTCTATTCACTTCTCTGGCTTTATGTGGCACTGCCAAGACAGCATCCCAATTTCAACTGGAAAGATTTAGGACCTGAGTACTTTTTTCTGGTTGAAAATGAAGGTAACTCAATTTAAACATTCTGCAAGACAGGTGACAGTATCCTTCTGGCATCAAAATGTAAGAACCAAGCTCTATCATACGGAACCTGTCTGAAATAAATTAAACCCAGAGCTACATTTCAACCCTCAGTCTTTTCTAGGGCACAAGAAAATCTTTTTCTGTACTAATCCACAACACAGTCCAGTTCCAGCTTTCAGTGGAGGATTGCAGGGCAGATTCCACCTGACACTGCTCCAATTTCTGTCTGACATAAACAGTTGGCAGATTGAGATACTCATATGAAATATGTACTAGAAATTTCTTGAAATGTAGACATAGGAGGTAATGATCTTCAGAGGGGCAATTTCTCTTTATAGTATCTTACAGCTGTTGCAACAGAATCTGTCAGCAGTTGCTGCCCAGTTAACAGCAAGGCTATCAGCAGGAGTTTGACATTTCTATATAAATTGATTTACTTGCAAAATTTAAATCTGAGAAAGCAAACTCTGTACATGAACACAACAAGTTGAAGTAAAATAGTTCCTGTGATTTGGACAAACTTTCTCATCGGGGTCAGAATTTCAGTAGAGCCAAAATCCCAGAAGTGTCATCACCACTGATGGGGGGAACCCACAGGGAAGTCCCTGCCAAATCAGGAAGACAGATAGGTGCCAACAACCAGATCTGACTCAAAGATAAAGTCATCTCTGCTGCTTGCACTTGTTGGACAGACCTAGCAAGGTAGTGTGCAAACTGAAAGCATGAGGACCAATAAACATGCTTTCTTTTTTCCAGGGTACCTCTCAGATGAAGAACATGCACGCTGCATAAACATCCTCATGTGCATCTTTGTAAACAGGGTATCCCTCCCAAATTCTAAGGTTAGTTAAGAATTTTGTAAAAAAACACAATATAGCTCGGAGACTCAAAGCACAAAATTTAGCCTGTCAAGTGTTTCACAGAGAAGACACTCATCATGAGGGAGATAACTGAACACGTATAACCACTAAAACAGATATGGAAGCTGACAGAACATAATTGTGAGAAACAAAACTAAACAGAATGCAATTGAGAGTTATTATGACAACGACACAACCACTCTGCAATTCCTGAGCTGCTGCATCTTTTTTTATGTGCACCCCAACTGTAAAGAAATCAAGACACTTAAGTACACACTCTAATTGCACAGCTTGCTTCTGGTTTGTATTGTAAACACTATTCCTGTTTTTAAGTTATTTTTATTCTTCGCCACACACACCCCTCCCCAACATTCATTAAAGCATATTAAAGTCCTTATTTTTCTGTTTACTCTAGATATAAGAACTTGACTGCACCTGTTAGAAAGAACAACAAGCTAAAACAACCATGTCAAGAGGCTGCAGGATGCTTTTATCTCATTTGCATGGATGAAGCCAAGCCCAAGTGAACAGTGGACCTATACTGTTTCTAACATTGTCCCAGCGTATTAGCAAGCACATAATCAATCTCCAAAAATACATCAAGGAAAGTATCACTTAATTCTCCTGCTCTCTACTCCTCTACATTTAGTTATTACAGACTTAATGAAGCAAATTCTTTACAGAGTTGGCTCCACTACCACAGATTAACCATGGTTGGTGACACACTACACATGTAAATACAAAGCAATATTTCAGAGTTTGTGCAGTGATTTGAAAGTCTGGTACTGTAAATAAAAAAGCCCTGGTTTTAAGAACTAAACAGGCTTAATCTAAGCTTTCAGATATACAAAAAGGAAGCTTACAAGTAATGAAACTTCCTTCCACATGGCAGTGAAAGATTTTGAAGTATCCTAACAGTTTAACATCAACAATGGGAAAAAAAGGCAAAATATGTAAATTAGAAATCTGCATTGCAAGTTTATACAGGTGCTGTAAACTCTATTCAGCAATCCAGAGGCTGACATTTTGCCTGAACAGATAAACAAAGTGCTGAGCTGAATGGTATTTGCCTGAAGATCAAAATGACGATTTTAGAGTCAGTTTTAGACCCTTTATTAGAATATCTCCTATTCATTAATAACACGTTTCTTGGTTTCAAAGGAGACCAATTATTTTAGCCAATTATTTTTATTACACATTTTACTGCAGAAAGCATCCCTTTTATCTGCAACTAATCCAAGTGCAATGAAACTCTACTAATGCTTGCAGAGCATCTCTGAGAGAAGAGAGCACTGGCCTGGGGCAGCAGGACCTGCATCTCTCAACATGCCATAAGAAATTGGGCAGGCCACTTCCCTTCTGCTTCCCCTTTCTCTCTTTCCCCTGCCCTCTGCCTTGTTTATTCAGGCTATGAACACAGGGAAACAGGAACCAGTCTCACCATCAGTATTAGAAGGTCTGTTAATCAGGGTTTCTCTTTACCTGAGGTGATTGCAGTGCTGGGATACAACAAAAAAGAGCTGTTGAAGGACTTCCTAAATCTGTGACGTCAACAAACACCTATATGAATTGTTCTTTCTTCTCTCACCACAGGTAGCTGCTTTCTACTCTCAACACCAGTATCTAATAAAACATGAAAATTCAGATGAATCATTGAATCCATCTTTGCTATTTGATAAAATTAAATCTACATAATGGTACGTGCTAGTGTGTACATAGAGATACACGCAGAGCAATTAACAAAAATGGCCAATAATGCAGTTGGGGGGCTAAACCTCCTCACTAACTCTGAAGCTAAAGAAAGGATGTCACTACCAAGCTGACAGAAAGCACACGACAAGAAGCCTTCGCTCTAACTCCCTCGAATGAACACCAACAACTGAAGCACTTACAGCACCACACAAGGGGAGGGAAGCACTTTCTTTTCTCTTTCCACTCCCTTCAAGGACTCCCAATGGCACAGCAGGCTCAGTTACCACACCACTAACTACAGAGCCTTATCCGTGGCAAGAGAGAGCAAAAACAATCCCTCCTACACATATCTGCCAGGCAAGGTGTTCTGCTGTTACCTTGATAGTACTTACACCACCCAATGGGGCATGAAATGGTGCTTCTTCTTTTTAAGAAGTACAGAGGCATTTTGCTTTTTCTCAACAGAGTATCAAGAAGCAACTGTGCAGCAAGGACTGGCAGCTCCATTAAATACTGCCTAGTGCATTTGCTAAGCAGGACACTAAGTGCAAGGCTTCTTCCTTTTATTATCCCTGCTGTGAGGGGGGAAAATAAAGAGCTGCAAGAGCTTCACTAATGTAATATCCATGCAGGTCTTGTGACCTATAGGAAAGGTCACTGAAGTGAGCTTTCAGATTTTCTCTGTGTGAAGAGTTTCAGTGTTACTTGAACATTAAAAGGCATCAGGCCCTACTTAGGGTACACAGTTCATTCTAAAAGACATCTTTCGCAGCACTATAATGAGTCCGAAACCCACCATATTTTTAAAGGGTCCTGATCAATTCTTCAGGTTCATGTGATTAATTAAAATTATAACACTGCCACCTTTTTCAAATATTTAAAAGGGATGGCTCTCATCAACAAATAAAGAAGCAAAGCAAAAAAGTTTCTAACTGTGGCTATACTTGATGACCTATATTCCAGAAAAACACCAGCATTTATTCTTTGCAAAAAGCAGAAGACCTCTCACTTTCAAAACACATCACTCCCTCTGGCTGAGTCACAGATCTCCAGCTCTGAAAACAGGAAAAATCTAAAAAACCCTCTCTACTGAAAATCTGCATGAGAAAGCTTAATTTACAGCTTTTGAGGAAGTTGGAGCATTGATCACAAGCTCCTGCAGCACAATTACAGCTACAGCACAGCTACAGAGCTACAGTAGCACATGCATGTGAGAAGCATTAAAAAACCAAAGTTATGGCAGGAAGTGATGCAATAGCTCTGAATGTCACCACTAGGAGAAAGGCAAGGCAAGCCACAATTTCCCTAGTGCTGGGAATACATTATTTATAATTTATGATATATAATCATATAATTTTAACTAAAAAACTTCTTAAAGAATTTTTTATCACGTCTTTGGTCTGCTCAGTTAAGGCTATAACACGCTGTCAGTGGAAGAATTCAAACACTCCCCAAGAAAATTTGTAAAATAATGAAACGGCTGCCAAAACATATTTCTTCAATTTACTTCTGCTCTTCTCAGCACTGACCATGGTTTTGGGGGCTTGGGTGTTTTTAAACAAATATTTTATAGAAACCAAATATTTTTATTTGACAATGTCAGACTACAAATTTTCACAACAGGGAAGATTATTTCAGGACCTGTGTTATGTATGCACAGTTTTGTCAGTCTGAAAAGGCAAGCAAATACCCCTGTTTCACATGGCTCCTTTCCCACAAGCAAGGCATTTCTTACCAGAAGAAAAAAAAAGCACAAGTGAAAAATCAGCAATGCAGAAAATAGCCAAACTTTATTAAGGAGTAATGAACCTCATTTTTGTGTTTGCTTCAGCCTTGTTTTTCACTCCTAAAACGTAACATGAAACTAACTCCTAAAAACATCTGCTGAAAATAATGAATAAAAATGATTTTGTTTATGCAGTTGTGTAATGCTTTTACTAGAATTCAGAAATCAGTATAGTCAGTCAGAATTACCAAGTGAAAATGGTCTTTCTTTGTTCATACTTGGTTTCTTCTGATAGAAAAAATAAATCTCATGTAATTCTTTGAAGAAAAGATAGCAGTTTTCTTAAAGGAAATAGATTCAGCTTTTGCAGAACAACAGCTGATCTACTCTTTTTCTCTCTAACAGAATTCTAAACTAATTGCTTGGGATTATAAATACCGTATAAACATACATCTAGCAGAATGAATGCAATACAACTTTCCTAAGTACTTCACTACTTGCATAATAAAAACCTATGAGAAAGCCCAAGGGACTTTGATAATAGAGAAATTATTGTTGTCATTCACATTAAAAAGTTAGTACCAGCCACCTTTTTGCAGCATGGATGCCACACTATTAAAAACTCCCAGAAAAAAGGAGACTGGCAAAATTTCAGTGTTTTTAAAATGCAGCAAGGCAGTGCAAAACAAAACAGTATTTTAGCACTTTTTGTCCCATTCCACAAGACCTTCCAGAAGGGGAGAGATACCAGCCAGAGGGGCTACATCCTCTTCTGCATGCCACTGGTGCCTCCCTCACGAGGCCAGACCTCCGTCACCACCAAAGCCACACAAGAAGGAAGAGCCGCCCTCCTCTGCGTCAGCAGCGCCCGGAGAGCCCCGCAGGGAGCCACAGCAGGAGCCGTGGCCACCACACCTCAGGGGAGGCAGGGCTGAAGGAAAGGCCAACTCACCCTCTGGCTGACAAGACAGAGCCAAGCAGAGTTCAGAGGTTTGGTTGTGAAGAGGCAAAACACCGAGATCTTGTTGGAGATAAGAAAAGGCAAAAAGGTCAGTTGTGTCCAAAGAGATTCCCAGCTCCTGGTTTTAAAAGTGCCTCTCAAGACACTTCACAGAAGCCATACTGCTGACCTACACTGCTGTGCAGGCATCTGCTCCCTCCCCATTTGCTGCAGTCCCATTTCCTACTGCCCCTCAAAGTATCCATTTCTGTGTGCCTCCTACTCAACTCATTCCTCCACCTTTCCCATTCCCAGCACTTCTTGCCCTCTGGCTCCAGATCTTATTTCTACATCTGTGCCTTCCATACTTCACCCACTACCTTGCTCCACACCCTCCCCTTCTCTCCCTCTTCTCATCTATCCACAGGTTTTTCTCACTCCTTTAAGCCCTTTGAGCTTCTTGCATCCAACCTCTCCTACTCCTCAACAACCAAGAGGAGTGGAGAACAGAGGAAAACAGGAGGACAAGATGGGCATACCACAAGACAGGTGAGGTAGGAAGTAGAGAAGAAGCAGTCAGATTGGAAAGAAACTTGGGTCAAGAGAAGGTTACGAGAAGTAGTAAAAACATGTGAGCATACAACAAGGGAGCTATCCGTGCACAGCTGCCCTGGTATTACACCCCCTGTAGTCAACTTCTAAAAGCTGCTGTTGACAAAATATCTTCCTATCTGGACCTGTGTCCTGACCCAGTTCAGGAATGCTTCAGTGCTTTAACTCTGCTTGTGTTAGCAGCTGCATAAGAAAAGCAAAAGATCATATTTTACACTAGTAAGTTATTTCCCTATTCATCAATTGCCCAACATCAAGGTACATCAAGTTGCATACAGAATCACAGAATTGTTAGAGTTGCAAGGGGCCTCTGGAGATCCTCTAGTCCAACCCTAGGCGGTGACCCGGAGCAGGTTACACAGGAATGCATCCAGACGGATTTTGAGTGTCTCCAGTGAGGAGACATGACTCCACAACCTCCCTGGGCAGCATGTTCCAGTGCTCTGTCACCCACAACACAAAGTTCTTCCTCAGGTTGAGGTGGAACTCCTTGTGTTTTAGTTTATGGCCATCACCCCATGCTCACTGTGCTTGTATGTGCAGTGCACCAAAACCCAAGAGTGTTATCCCCAGATAACATGGCCATTACTTGAGCTATATGCAAACCGAATTATTTTACTTTCCACCATGGAAAAGTTCCTTCAAATCAAGCATGCAGCTTCCTGATATGCTTCACCACGTGGTGTTTAAACAGCTGTCCCAGTACCCCTACACAGCTGCAAAGACCTGTGTGAAGAGTGCAAAGAACACAGCAGCTGCTTAGGAGTGCAGCATAAAGAGAATGTATGGAAACACAGCAGCAATCAGAGCTGGGGTGGAACCCCACCCAACAGAAAGACCTAGCTGCAGTAGAGGATGTCTATCTACAGCCACGATTGATGCTTTTCAACTCAACCTGGCCCAGCAGGAGGTATGGGAAGCACTACTAAGAATAAAGCTAGCATTGCTATGATGAACCAGAGCAGCATCAAATTAATACAATTCACCAGCTCACAATTAAAGCACTCTGTGTTGCTAATCATTGTGTATCAAGTGGTCTTTTGCAGCATGCCTGACTCCAAGGAGGGTGGGCCAATCAATTCTCTAATGAGTCTCACTTCTGCAAGCACTTGCACAAACACTGTGGACATTCACGTAGCCACAGTATAGAAAATTTAGCAACAAAAGCCAAGTTTGGTTCAGTCTTTCTTTTTCTTCTCTTTTGATGATACAGAGGAAAAGTATGTCTATACAAATATGCACACCAGCACTCATCAAAATAAATTTTGTAAAACCAAGCTGATCAAATACCTGCTCTGGTGGGATTTACCTATATTCAGCTAATTGCTTCTTTCATCTCTCCACATGAAAAGCAACACTTCATCTCATTTCTCCCAAGATCTGTTAGCATAGGAAAATTAATCCCTTTCACAGGATTTGATAGGTGTGGATCAGTATCACTTACAAGATAATGAAATATGGACCATTAATAGCATACAGTAGCTGTCTACAGGATGAGAGAGACAGACTGCAGTAAAGCAGGTATTTTCCTTCAAACTTCTTTTGTATTTGGTTCAAGTGCATCAACCACTTGCATTTTCACCAAATACATGCACCTTCCACTTCTTGAGTCAAGGCATTCTCCCCCGGCTCCTTTCTTAGCTGAAGCCCAAAGTTCACATGTAACTTTCATTCAATCCCAGAGCTTCTTGCTGCTCTTGCTGGAGTTAAAACCTTTGCCATTTGTAAGAGACATAAAGGTCATAATAGCCTGAAAAGCTTTTAAGGACTTTGCCCAGGATGGCAAACTGTATAAAGAAGCAGCTGCTCATCTGTGACCACCAAGCTCCCCATCCTACCCCTCCCCCTTGAATATGACTCCATGAATTCCTAGAAATTTGGACAGTAAATTATGCCACCTGATGGGAACTTGAAATAAGATAAAGGTGGTACTATTTCCGATTATCTCAGACTAGGAAGAGGAAAACAAGCTGGGGGAGCAGTGGTGATAAACACAAAGAATCTACACTGAAAGCCAACACAGCAACTGGGCTGAAAGCTCTGACTGGATCCAGCAGGTGGACACCGCAGCCCACCCATTTAAGTTGTGAAGCCCACCAACTCAAAAGAGAAAGACTGAACATGGGACTAATTAACATTGGAATAGAGGGAATCATTTAACCGTTAGAATAAAAGAACTGTGTAGCCAAAAGAGCACTGATTCCTTTGTTTGCTAAAATGTATACACAGTGAAAGTCTGGAGTGACCTCGGGGCCCCCACCACTGAGAAGACAAAGAAGAGGACCAACAGGATGTTGTCTGGATCTGTGGGTAGTGACACCTTTCTACTTAATCTGTCACTCCCTTTCTCCCTCTCTTTTTCTTATTTCTATCTCTCTCTACCTCACATTTATGTTAAATAAAATCCCTACTACAGACTTGGACATATGGTCTCATTTGCACCTTAATTCAGGCAGAGGCATCTCTCTAATAATCGTAATTACTGGATCCTAACACCATAAATACTAAGTAGAATCAGTTGTTTATTATGAGGCTACTCTCTAATCTCTGCATCACACTTGCCTTTCTTACTCACTCCCTTGCCATTCTACTCACATTTTTGAATCTGTAAGTTTTCCCACGGGTATTTCTTGTAGGCTGTACTAACCTACCGAAGTCAGAATGCCTAAAAACTTCTACTGTTGAAGCATGTAAATAAATCCTTTTGGCTTGATGTCACTAAGTTAAAGTCTTACAGCCTTAGGCCAAGTCTTATCCCACATGTTTTTAGCTGAGGCTCACGCTTGAACTTAGCAGATGAATGATCAAATTGGTCACTCTGAAGTACTGGGCACTCATCTTGCAGTCATGAATCTGAGATAAGAAAAGTCTGTTTCTGAGATCATGACAAAAAGGAGATGAAAATGCATTTCTCTGCCAAAGGTGAAAATTCTCAGACTTTCAAGGTTCACAAGTCACCTCTTTTGTCCTTCTGTTAAGCACCTGTGGCATGACAGAACTAGGAATACTTCCATCAAAAACTCCCATTTTCTTCTGAGTGCCACCATAGAAATTACTTCACATAATCCATCTATATCAACTATGGAACTTATCAGCAACTACACTTGCAGCAATTCTTCTAAGTTATTAGCAAGATGCTCCAATTTATACTTACATTGTCCAAAAGCCTGAATGACAGAGGACTCTGAAATGCCAAGCATAATGGAAATACTTAAGAAAATCATCCCCACCTGTTGGATTCACTTGGCCATTCACACTTTCACCAACTTTTAGAATGACAACCTGCTTTCTCTCCATACCCACTTTCACATCTCTCAAAATAAACCCAAAGGCATTTCACAAACACCTCCTAGACTAAAATCTCAGGAGAAAACAAGTTCACTTGGAGTCACCTCCCTTATGTCCCAGTGACCCTATATGTGCGGTAGAGGCATCCAAAGGTCCCCTGAAAGCAAAACCAGCGTATGTACACAGCACCAAGTGACAATCTAGGAACTCCAAACATGAAAGCTGCCATGCACAATTCTGTTTATACATCATGTGTAGTTTATTTTATAGGTAGAACAGTTATTAAGAACATTTTTTGTATTAGTAAGGTCTGATTTAGTACTTGTACTCAATATTCATGACAATTTTCTCAGACTGCATTAAAGGATTTAATCTCAAAATTCTCAGGTGGAAGAGAAAGAACTATCAAATGTCTTCAGAGAAGGAAACCAAGATGCATGATTTAGGAGACAGCAATAAAATAAAGAGTTTGGTATTCAGGAAGGGAATAACTACTCTTACAAATAAAAACTTTCATGGTGTCAGTGGACAAGCCAATCTTGATTAAAACCAGAATCTGATTATTGAAGTTTTCTCTCTACTTCAAAACGTAATCACTAGAATAACATTGCTGTGTAAATTCAATTTCAGCAAAATAAAGTTACTAAGATTGTCTATGCAACCCACATAAGCATATATAATTTTATAAAAAAGGACCAAGAAATAGATTACATTCCACGTTTACAAGAAATATGTCTCATCTTCAAATTCAATATAAAACTGTTCACTGTATTCCAAAAATTAATGAAAAATATCACCATTCTATTCAATTTGTTTAATGTAACCTATCATAAAATATTTCATTCTTCATTGCCTCTTCTTGCTTATATGGGAACATAATGAAGACTGACATATTGCTTCTAGGTCTCACTTTGTAACTAGGAGCTTAATAAAACTCCTTTGGTGAACCAGATCCAGGGAAGCATGTAGGCTTTTGATTTGAGTTAGACATATAAACATCCTAACAGTCTTGTGTGGTTGTATTTACAGTTCTCAGGAAATGAAACACTCAAGGCACGAAATGTACATAAACACTCAAGCATCATGTGACAAATTGTAGCTAATTTTAATCATGTAAACACAAGGGTCCATCCAATAGCACACTGAAGTAATTTCCCATTTAATTTTAGTCTTATTAAATCTCTAAAGATAATTAGAATTTAAACAAGGACTCTCTAATCCTATTGCTAAAGAAAATGCACCAAATAAGACACATGTAGCTCCACGGCACCCTCTATCTTTTCACCTTTCTCCACTAAGAAACCAACCAAGACAACATCTCTAATCCTAGCATAGAAAAGTTTTCAAACCCACCCAAAAAACGGCACATACTCAACAGTGACATATGCAAATATAATTGCTCATTTTCAACATGCACCCATCCCAGAACAGGACTAAGAAACATGACAGATGCCACCACTGTCCTTATACAGCACCCAGCCAAGGAACATGGAACCCCCAGGGGTGCCCAAGGGCTGGCACAATTCAGCCAGAGGAAGCTGGGAGGCAGGAACAGGAACAGAGCGCATTCCTCCAAGAACTTTCAGCTGTGATATGTGAACCTCACTATGCATCTGAAAACAAATGTATTTTTGAGGACAAGAGCTCCGCAAAACCACAAAGTAGCTTTCAGTTTACACAGTTTACGGAGACACAGGCTAAATCCAGGCTTCCTCCAGCACCTCAAAGACCCCCTAAAAAAGTGTTGAACACCATTCAAAAAATGTCTTCTCTGAGTCTGCTCAGATCTTCAAGTAAGGTATTCTTTGTGAAGCCTTGTGAAGACCATCACTACCTTCCTGATGAAAAATCATCCTCAACTTCATAAAAAACATGATATCCCTATAGATCCATAGGAACATGGCCTTAAGTCAATCAAGACGTTTTGTCATGCTGCTTCTAGCACCAAGACCCCTTCTGAGTCATACTCTGGGGAGGCATACAGTTGCCAGAAGTATTCCCCAGGGAGCCAGAAGTGACACCATCTGTACACCTTTCCCAGTCCACGTATTCCTGTCATTCCCCAACTGCCTAGCTTGGGCTGGCTGCAACCAGGCCTTCAGAACGAATCCAGGAGATACCCTCAGCAGGCCACAAGGAAAAAGGTCACAAAGGCCAATAAGCTTTTTGAGGTTAGAAAACCAAAAGATTTGTATTTCCTCCCTCCTAAAACCCTTCTGTACAGAACTGAAGAAGAGAGCTTATTTAGCACACCTCTCACTAAAAATAAACACTGCTGTTGTCTCTTCTCAGACGGCCCCACACTTCTCTGAGAAGCTACAATGGAACTGGATCACGGAATCCAAGAAATGCTTCTTGTAACTATTAGCATGCCTATTCATGAATATTTATTCTTTCAACTTCCAATTAGTTAAGAAGCAAAAAAAAAAACCGAAAAAAAAAGTGACCAAACCTTTACAAACAGTACTGAAACAAGGAGCAGGTGCACAAAATGCACAACAGAAGTCTGGTATGGATACAGATTTATGCTGTGAACTATATGCTGTGAATGTACAACTAAAAACCAGAAAGACCAACACTTCTGAACTTCTTCTGAAGCATCATAACACAAAATCAGATTAAGTGACAGCAGGCAGCTACTTATCAGTTAGATTTACCTCTGACTGTGAAGTATAGGACTATCTAACAGCACAATCTCCTCTCAGATTCTGACATGCCTCATCTACAGTGTCATACTTCTGACACTTGCCAGGTTTTACATGCTGACGCTTCACAAATACATTTTTTCCTGACAGCTCCTTTACTAGCCAACTCCAGTGACAAATGATTGAAGTCACAGAGTAAATGGTGTAGCTTATCCAGAGTAAATCTGGTGTAACAGCAAGCGAAATACTACCCTTGCAAGATCAGATTCAACCAACTTTACAGCTTCAAAGCAGTAGAGTCAAGATCCTCCTGGAACACATGTACTCCAAAGAGCAGGTGACTCCTCCCCACAACATGCCTCCAGTGGAAGTGTGCCCCATGGCTGACTAGGGGCTCAGTAGCTCTCCTCTCTGCTCCATGATAAACAAAGTGACAGGACTCCACCATCACTTCCAAAGTGAACAGCACCACATGCTCTGTGGGAATCACCCAGACCCAGAAAACAGCATGAAACAAACATTCAGGACCCTCATAAAATCTTCTGATCTGGAAAGAACTTTCTCCAGTGCCCATATGTACTCCTTACACACAGCCAAATGAGCTGAGATGCTCTGTTCAGGTTACCTAC
Source organism: Hypocryptadius cinnamomeus (assembly GCA_013400635.1). Taxonomy (NCBI): domain Eukaryota; kingdom Metazoa; phylum Chordata; class Aves; order Passeriformes; family Zosteropidae; genus Hypocryptadius; species Hypocryptadius cinnamomeus. The sequence continues at coordinate 16,007 of VYZP01027351.1, forward strand.
CAACATTCTCTCAATAAGGACAGCAACAAACCAAGAGCAAAGGGGTTGCTCATATCTGCACCTCCAATGAACATGGGAATTAAAAAAAAAACAACCAACCAAAAAAAACCCTCCAAAGCAATCAGTTAAGGAAATGAGAAAAACACCTGTATACATACTCTCATCAAAACAACCTATACCTATAAGAAACCAAAAAACCCCACAACTACACTACTAATCATAATATAAAAGAACAAAATACTAAAGTTTATTTTCCCACGAATTGCTTCAAAACTTTTCCAGTGTTGTTTTGCATTGCTCAGGATCAACTTCATAGAAAATGTAGAAACAAAAATACAGACTCAGGTCTCTAAGCACAGGTTCACATTTGCCTTTATTTCCTTCATGCAGTCAGTCTTCACTGTACAAACCAAAGCAACTTACTTTAATTTTAAGATCATTAACAACATTATTATGTACCAGTCGAGACAGATATTGTCAACTTAAGTCTAAACTGCTTGAGAGATGTACAGCCACCATGGACTCATTTCAAGAATGTATTTTCAGCCCAGTCAATTTTATTCCCCCAATGCCTCTTCAGTTTTAGGAAAAGTAATTCCAGTTTTGAAACAGCTCTTCTCAAATACAACTTTTCTCCCTGCCTGCTTTCACTTTCCCTTCCTCTTCCCCTTCCTTTCCCACAAATGAGCTATTAATTCTTAAATAAATGGAATAAGTAGCACTTAGGATCAGGAGCCACGAGGGTCCACTGGTGCCTATCTCCTGTTTAGAGGTCTGTTTAAACAGGAATTAAAAGTAATCCCTTCAGTGGATTTAGGCCCAAAAGCTGAAATCTGCAAACATAGATGCTTGACCTCATTGGAATGGTCCCCTGGGTGACTACAGAGGAACCATGCAGATCCTGGAGAAGTTCTCCAGAGACAAACGCCATTTTTGTAAGTTTGCTACCAAGATGCAATGTCCTGAACGCAAATTAGGAAACTCTCCCTTGTAGTCCTCTTTGAAACACTGAAGTGCAACTTCTCTGTGTTCCCTGCCTTTGTATCTCCCTAGCACAACGCAAAGAAAACCACCGGCTTCATGTCCAGCCTGCTTTTAAAAATGAAGAACTTCTTTCGAGATGCAATGGCCACCCTGAGCAATGGCACTACTTGATTGAAATATCAATGCGTGTTTGTTTCACAGCTGGTAACCAGAAATCAAGACCATCTCCAGGTCACAGCCGGATGGCAATGCCGGACTGCAGCACACTCCTCCAGACCCACACCTCCCATGCGACGTCAGATGCCCTAATTCCGCTTAGCTTAAGTATCTTCCTTGTGAATGGACTTTGATGTATCTTCGTTTGGGCAGAGTACTGAATACAGCAGTCATGATGCCTTTTAAGTATTAGGCAACCCTTTTTAAGGCCGAGGCCACTGGGCCCGAGTGTTCCCGGTGTGGCAGCGTCCCCTTCACCGGCCACGGGACCGCGGCGCCGGGGGACACGGCCACGGCGTCCCCGCCTGGCCCGGGGAAAGCCACCGGAGCGGGTCGGGGAGCCCCGAACCCCCGGCCCCGCCGCCCCCGGCCCCGCTCACCCTTCTTGTCCATGAGC
>VYZP01027351.1:17659-31427 GCA_013400635.1 Hypocryptadius cinnamomeus
CGGGCGCGGCCGCCCGGGTGTCACCGGCAGGGCCGGGGAGCTCCGGCCGTCACGCTGCCACCGGCTCCGCCCCGCCGCGGCTCCCGGCCGCGCTGCCCCTTCCGCCACCGAAGGCGGTACCGAGCGAGGCCCGCCCGAGGCGCCCCGCAGGCAGAGCCACCGGAGCATGGCCGGGGCGCAGAGCTGCCGTCCCCCCGCCTCGGGTAGGTGCCCCTCGCCCCGGCCCGCCCCGGCCCCAGCGTGGCGTGGCTCCAGGCCCGGGCCGAGGGCGGATATGGGGAGGGTGAAGCGGCGGCTGAAGCGGGGCCATAACCGGGCCCGTGGCCGGACACGCCGACCCCTCCATCAGCTCCTTCTCCGACACGTCCCTGTCGGCCGCGGGGCCCTCAGCGCAGTGTGGTACCTTCGCGCAGGGAGCTGCTGCAGCGGGGCATCCCTCGGGTATCGATCCTCTTAAAGGGAGAAGGAAATCGTGTTGCTTTGGTGGATACAATTCAACCATGGTTCGAATTGAGAGGGAAAAAATAGCAGGGTTCGGATACAACATAAGTCCATTTTCAAATAATTCGGGTGAATATACCATCATGTGGGGAACACTATGCTCATTAGTATTATCATTTAAATAGATTGAAGTATATATTCATTAGATTAGGTTATGTGAGAATTTATCTGTATATCAGCCATCTGTACTTGTCATAAAACTAATGGCTCGTATGCTGCACAGTGCTTCATGTTCCCTAAAAAATTGGGTATTTCAGTGTGGCTTGATTAGGCATTCTGTCACCAAGCCTGGAAGTTGGCTTGATAAATGCCCATGAAATTAAATGAGGAGAGCTGAACGGTGGGATCCCCACAGATTGGTTTTACATCAGCATCAGTGTCATAACTGTTGATGTGCTGGGCACTGCACAGCTGAATTTTACACATGACCATCATCCCACAATTTTGCAGCAAAAACCTCAGACTCCCAGGAAATTCTTCTCAGAACATAAGAGACATCACATTTTGTTTAGTCCACACAGATCAGTTTCCTGGACTGAAAGTGCAACAAGGAAGTATATGCTGACTGAAATCAGCAGAACTATGATCAAAAGAAAATTCTATTTTGTCTACAAAACTTCAGGAAACACCTCAGGAAAAATAAAATTCATACACAATTAAATAATGGGGGACATACAGCAAAATCAAATTTGAGGCTGCTGTGTACAGTTGTAGTGACAAAAGTACAGTAAAAACATAGGGTGAGATTCAGACTTGGTCGTGACTGATATATATTCTGGTAGTGCTTTGGAGCTCCAAATAAGATTAATTCCCCATTTTACTAAGTCTTTTTCATACATTACCACCTCAGCATAGTTTAGCCCATGCCAGAATGTTCTTTCAATTTAAAAAGGGTATGTTACAACTATAATTTAAGTGATTTGCTGGCATTCATCCAAAGACAAAGTGCTGCTATTTGTAGAAGTAAACAATGTGAAAAAGTACTTCTCTCTTTGAACATTTTTCAATTAACTGTAGTAATTGTGGAGGTTTCATGGTTCTAGTGGCAGGAAACCCATCAAGAAATAAGGCAAGTGGGGTTTTGTGGTGTCCTTTTTAACTGCAAAACTTGTCTCATGCCTCATATTATCTGCATGGTCAAATGAAAACTTGAATATAGCAGGATAACTCTTTGATAACTTATCCAAGACACTTCATCTTACGATGGGTTTCAAGATATTTTGACTCTTTCATGGGTCAACAGGAAAGAGAAATTTCTGAGAAACAGCAACAAGCTAAAGGAGCTGTCGAAATAGGCTCAAAAATATTTAAGTGTATTTATTATTGACTTAATGATGATTTAAATAATTTATTTTAATTGCTTGATTGAAATAGCTCCATCTTTTCATAGCTTCACAACCCATATGCGCATCTTTCAGTCATGGCCTGACCTTTTCCATTCCAGCTATTTAATTAACACAGTGTAATATTCTGTGTGAATTATTCTTGTTTGCAGGATATGGTATTGGTTAAATTTGTTAATGTAAAGGAGCAGTGTATTGTTGATAAACTGTTGGAAACCAAATTAGCTTTATCTTGCAGCTAGCTGATTGCATTATTTCACTCATGGGTATAATACTCCTCTAAATATGCTAATTTCACTCTTTTCTCCGTGTGGTGACATTTTTACTGTTCTCATTACTGACATTTGTAATGTTTGAGATGGGGAAATTTTTCTTGCTTTAACCTCATTATAATGTAGCTAAAGAGATTTGAATATTATCAGATGAAATGCACATATATTCAGGCAAGCAGAAAGGTTATTTTCTCTCCTGGCCCATATCTTTCATGTCTATAGCAGGTTTGTGTGGACAGAATGACACCTGGATCCAAAGCTGTGATACAGGTGCCCATGCAGGTACTATTTACCTAAGCACAATAGTGTGTCCATTGGTAGGTGCCTTCATTTCCAGCCTACACGCTCTGAGGTGGTTGTGTGACCATATTCATGCCTGTCTGCCTGTGTCTGACCTAAAACATTCAGGAATTCATCTTAGGAGGAGTTGATCGCCTGGAGCTCTGATAGACTAGTGGTGACAGACAAAAATTACACGGCTGAGGCTGTTCTTGCTTCCAAATGCTCTTGCCATCCCTGAGGCAGGCCTGGCGGATCTGCTTACAAGTTGGCACCTGCAGTGTGCCGATTTAAGATTGGCTTATTACTATAAACTGAGGCTTTGATGGGTTTGTTACCACCTTGAGGCATCTGGAGAGTCTAGTTCAGCTAAAACATATCTATCATGTAATGGTTGTGCTCAGCAGTCCAGGAGAGCGTCCCCCCATGGGGCAACCCCCAGTTCCTAGCACATTAGGAAGGGCCATTTGCTCTTTCCTGCCACCATGGTTTTGACAGATTTGCTCTCCATGTGACATTCTTCAGAGATTCAATGAATGCCAGAGTCCCCTTGCTTCTTACCCCTCTCTCCCAACAGCTCCTAATGTCATGTATACAATCTTGTCCTTTCTTGTGTCAACTCATACCTTGCAATGTGACAAGCAGCAAGTGATTGCATACCCTGTAAAGGTTAGAAGCATTTTGGTGCAAAATGGGCAGAACCCGAAATTAATTCAAAGATTGAAAAGTAGTATTTTGCAGATTCTGAAAATTCCTTCCAGGATCTAAAAAAAGTTTTCTTTACCAGGGATTTCCCTCTATTTCCAGACTTGAGCTGGAATTGTGACAATGCAGTTTCAGAGCTGCCATAAACAACACTGGTGTAGCAGGGATCTGTAATGGGTGAGTTCTCTACACCCCATCTTGAAAAACACCTCTGAAGTTGAGCCCCTGAGGTGTGAGCAAATCCCGTTCTTCCTTCCTCAAGTTTTGACATTGTTTCTATTCTAGTTGCTCAGGAACAGGTTGGTTGAAATCTCCTCTGTCTTGGGCTTGGTTTTGGCACCTTCCAATATGTGTATTCATTCAGTATATTTTCTTGCCTTTCTTTTTTATTGAGAAGTATGTAAACTCCAGCTCTAATGTCATACAATGATCTCCTGGTCCTTCAGGTTTTACAATGTTTCCTTTTTTCTAGTATCAACAAGAGGCAAAAATACAGACCAGACACATCTTTAGCTTATGAAAGCTGAGCAGTTTTAAATTCTTAAATTCTTAAATTTTAAATTCTTAAATTCTTAAATTCAAACTTCAGAGTTTTCCAGTGGGGAATTCATTTATACCTTTTGATTGCAGGCTGTGTATATTCCCACTGCAGAGTGACCATTGTAATGTAGATGATTCCAGGTTTGTGGTGAGCCAGAGCCCATTATAAGATTCTCTAGGGAGAGGTGGGATAGCTCCTTTTTCTTGTGGAGTCTACCTTTGTGGCTGGCTAACGAAAGACTTTACTGCAGCTCTCAGAAGGAATATGCAAAAGTCACATCTGACTTGGGCTTTGAGCACATTTAAAGCATTCTGTGCTTCATTTGTGCTTGTTCTGCCATTCATCACCTTCTTAATGATGAACATATAAATGATGATTGTATCTTCTTTGAGGGGGAGGTGGAAGCTACATGATGTCTTTCATTGAGGTAATTTTGTTGGCTACTTCCCTACCTCCCTTAGGCTTCAGGTTCCATGTCTTAGACATTTTAGGGAATTTGTGTTGGAACTCCAGCTTCTGCAGACTACTGGAGACTTCTGCCTCATGTTACCTCATTTTATTCAGGGCCACCATGTGCAAGTAACTGCAAACGACATTAGTGGAGTATTTTACACCCCAAAGTTATGTTAAGGAAATTCAGTTTTAAAGACTGATGGTTTCCTCTCTTCCTGAAAACCTGAGAATTATGCAAATGAACTGAGTCACAGGATGTTAGGCTTGAACTGGGAAATACAGGGTGAAAATCTCCACCATCTCCTTGCACTAGGACTGCCTCAGTGCAGCTCTCATTGTCTCTGGTGGCAGCAAGGAGAGATAGTCATGGTGCTCTGGTACTGGTCTGTCCATTGTGTCTCTGGTGCACGTGTTTCTCATTTCTTATCAGACTCTGCCATTGTTCTCCTGTTGTCTTACATGGAAGCAGCAAGGGGTAACTTAATTACCTCTCTGCTATAATTAACAAGGTAGACATTAGGGAGTTTGTTTCTGTTGGTCTAGTCACATTTAGCTGTCATACAATAGGTATGCTGTGAGCTCTGCAAATGAGTTGTCTGAAGACCTGATTGTCTGGGTAGATGTTTGGGACCAAATCCATATTGAGGACATGAAGCTCACAAAATGTTGTTTGTGTGTTTGAAAACGTGACTCTATCGTGCAATTTCATATAGAAAGAAGAGGCTGAATCGATTATTTCTTTGTCTGTGCTTTTCTCAACCGGGACATATGTGAATAAACTATTCTATGCTTTGTGACCACAGACACAATGAAATTCTTGGGAGTAGATATAGTAGCATGAGATTTTGGGTTCTGTAAGAGTATTTTTAAAAAGATCAGTGGTAAGGTAGTTTGGATGTCTTGGTATAAAAGTGCAACTTTAACCTTTCACAGTTTTATTATTTTGCTAATGTTCAGGGGGTTATCTTAAAATTCATACTTTTGAAGACCAGACATCATTCCTTCTAACATTAGTATTACATCAGACAGTGTTGAGTGATGTTAATGTTTAAAAAGAATATGAAAATACTGAAACTCTTCTACTGTAAAGAGTTTTCCCTATTTACTGATAGGTTGAAAAAAACTGAGTTTTGGTATATTTTGCATATTGCAAGAAACTTCCAAAATTCAAAGCAGCAGCACTGTCATAGTTTGTTGTATAATTAAAGGTCACCTTCAGTCTCCAGAAATGCAGATGCAGCTGATTACAACAGGAGTTCATGGAGATCTGAGTAGAAACTTGGGCCTGCAGTCCTTGATCTTGTCTGATATTTAGTCTTGGTGTTTACAGATACAGAAACTTTGCAGGCAGTTGTTATTTGAAAAAGAAAAGATAAAGGAAATCTCTGGAGGGAAAATGCTAAAGATACTTTGACATCACTAGCAGCAGTTTGTTGTATTACAAAGTTGTGAAATATGAGCTTCTATGTAAAAAGGCTGTGCTTTTTCAGCTAAAAAGAAGAGTTTATGTTTAATAATTATATTAAAAAGCAGAATTAACATGAACTAGATGTTAAGGTGGAAAATTAAATTAGAAAATCTTAGTAGTTCACATTTTTGTGGGCTGTTTTGGTCAAGTGTATTCTTGACATTATGTCAAAGCAATATTTTTACAGTCTGTATGAACCCCAGGATTCAAAACATACACTGTTAACAGTTTTTCACTAACAAAATTAATGTTGCAGCATGAGAACCTTTATAAACAGAAATAGCAATTTGAAGCAAAGATTAAAGGCACTTCTGGTTTTTTTAGCCATGCTGAAAGAAATGTAACGATGTAAACAATGGAATAATAGCCATGCTTTTTCTTCAGTATTCCTATAATAATGGCAATCCCTGAATCTAATACCCTTATTGTGCATTTCAGAAACTGTTCTTGAGGTTCACATGGTGGGTCTCTTTCAAGTCAATAATTCATGTAATTCAAAAACTTCTTTTACTCTTTTAAAGTATAATTTCATTCTGACAATTAATTATACCTCTAATTGACTCAGACATTAATCATAATTTGTATCCTGTGCAGTATGATAGTGAACAAGGTCATGTATACTACCATCATAACCCCTTTGAGGATAAAATTCAAAAGGCTCCATTGTATTAATTACTATTTATTACAATAGCTTGTAGGAAAAAAAGCACATACTTTGAGAATACTATTGACTATTTACTACAATAGCTTATGGGAAAAGAGTGTGAATGAGAAGATTTAGATTATTTTGTTGCTGCCATTTTGAAGTTCTTGTCAGTCAAGTTTGCAGGACTGAACAACAATAAAGTCACAATTGGTTACAGTTTCTGACAGTGAATTTTATACAGTGTATTCATCTGTTTAAGAGTAGTGCTTTCATACTACTGACAAGGAATAGAAAAAGAAATACAAATAAACTTTGCTTATAAGATGAACAAATTGGGTTTGTTTCTTAGAAATACACGCTAACTTCCTGACATGCCAGTTCCTTACCTTCAATTATAATGCTATATTAGTATTGAATTTTGTATTAAATTTTCTGTTTATTAGCAAATGTCAGAAATGTGTATCAGTGCCAGTGCGCTACTGGGAAGACATGGTTTGGCTACTGAATTTCCTCAGTAGCGGGTGTGTGTAATTTACACCCCATAGACTAACAGAAAGGTGGAATTTTGGCAGCCTAGCTTAAGGAAGAATAGTCTATCATTTTATGTCCTGGTGGAAGGTTTTGCTTAAAGACCACAGACTCTTCCTTCAAGCATTTCTTCTACTGGAGGAGACCAGAGGAGCTGAGGTCATTCGGCATTCAGTTCATGAGCTGAAAACTGGCAGAACCTGCACGGCGGGATGGAGGAGAGACATCAGAGAGAAGCTGGCCAGGGGTTCAGGAAAAGCTTTCGAGGAAGAGCCTTAGGGCATTTAGGGGAAGAATTTCCTAAATGTGTGCTTGAGATGATGCCCTGTCACTTAGAGCGGCGGGGGGGAAGTCCCTCCCAGAGCTGTGCTCTGGGCTCAGCCCCTACTCCTCCCTAAGGAATCTGGCAGCAATTCCCATTGCTTTATCGGAAGGACAAGTTGAGGTTTGGGCATGGCTCCCACTTCTGTCTTATTTCATGTCTGAAGTCACTTCAACTTCCTGTAAGAAAAACTGTAAGATGCTCAGCCCTGCCACAGGAGCGCTGGAAATTGAGTCCAAATTCCTCATTTAGCCTCTTTCTTTTCTTCCTTTGGCTGCCCTCCTCTGCGGTAGCAGTCTCGCAGAGGAAGGAAGGCTGTGTTGGCTGCAGGCTGCCAGAGTGAGCTGGGGCTGCCAGTCTTACAAGTGCAGACTGGTCTGTCCAGAGTCTCCATGCAAGCACCACCTCTCCCTCAGGAACCAAAACATCTGCAAATCTGGGGTAGCTGCCTGCTGGCTGTGTGCGTTCACAGCATTAGCATTCCCACAGTCAAAACTAATAGCAACAGCAATAGCTGGACCTAGATGTTGGTGCAGCCTATCCTGAAAACTACACATGTGTATTTAGAGGCATTCTGTTTTCCCAGAGGGGGCTGATTATAGTGCATAGTGTTGTAATCACAGGCAGATTATTTAAAGTTGGTTTTTTAATTTACAGAGTTAATGTACTGTGAAACCATTAAGTCTGACCTCCAAACCAAGTCACTTCTATTTGATTTGGGAAGTTTGCTCATCCTCCCCCATACCTTCTCTTTTCCCACTCTTGGTTGTTGAATAGTTAAGATTCTGGGGGTTAGGTGATTTTTTTTGACTCACATGGCTGCTCTGTATTAATGTATTCAAAATGAAATTTTTTCTCTTCTTTTTTTAATTTTTTTTTTTAAATAAAAGAAGTAAGGAAAAGGGAGCATCGCATATTTGCTAGAAAAACAATTTGATGATGCATGTACCAAATACATTACCAGGATTTCCTTGTACTCCCTATTTTAGAAAATAATTTTAATACCTCTCAATTAAATCTCGTATTTAAGCAGCAGGGTGTTTTGGCAGAAGCCAACTGCCACGCACTAATGAACTCTTGTAATTTGCTAAATTATTTTAAATGAATGACAGTACATTTAGCTTTTTAATGACTGTACATTTAACTTCTGAACAACTTTGATCAAGTCCACTTTTAGTTAGACTGCCTGCTGTGCTAAACTCTTAATTCCCAAACCCTACTCAGTTATTCAGAAAAATTGTTAATCAGAAACATTAAATTATTTTCTGTTTCAGAAGCACAAAGTCTACTGGAGAGTACTTGGCCAATTCATTACTTTTCTTTTACCTGCCCTCAGTGCTAAGTCTAGATGAGGCTTAATGTTTGACAGTACTTTGTGTAAAGACAACTGGAGAGCTTTCTTTTTTTAATTTGCAGAGCTCTATTTTGCAAGGTGTTGCCTTTCTAAAGAACACCTATGTTTTTTGCCAATTATATAAGCTGCCACAGTTACAAAACTTGAGCTGAAAGTCGGTTCATTTTTTTAGTTCCTGGTTGGATTCTGTACATGCCTTGGGTAAAGTCAAAACATGAGACAAATTATTCCTGCTTCCTTTTGTACTATGAAGTCACACCAGTTGTTGAGCCTGATAGAAAGAGCTAAGCTGAAGTATTCCTTTTCTCTTGTGGATCAGAGTACAACTGAGAAAATGAAGACTCCCACAGAGCTTTTCTTTTTCAAGGGAATATGCATTTCTGTTCTCTCCTGCTACCCAATCTCCCCTAGGAATTTGATATTTAATGCCTAAGATGTGCAGTGGATATTTTTGTGGATATTTTTCTTCTTTGCTGCACATTTTATTTGTTCACCTTTTACTTGTGCACATCTGTATCCAAACTGTATGTGCTTATATATGCTACACAACCTCAGGTTTTGCCTTGGACTCAATTCCCATCAAACTCAGGCTAAAAAATACCAAGAAGCAACAGCCCAGTTTATAAGGTTTTTGTGACACTATGATAACAGTAACTGAGGAAATTATTATTTTAAACTATAACCCTGCTAATCTCTCTTCAGATCTTCTATCTTCAGATATCTCTTTTAATTACTTTTCCCCACTCCTACAGCATATGGTTCCATCAGAAATCTCTGTTGGTCTTGAGCAGAGTTCTCCAAATTATCATAATATCTATTTGCTGTATTATATGATATTTACCTTTTATCAAGTGTCTTTTCTCTAGCAGGCACTTAGATATGCATGACAAGTGTTATAAGGAAAGAATTATGTTTAGCTGACTCTGTTCTCACCAAGAAATATACAAAGGCAAATCATGACACGGATTCTTCACACAGATTTAGCAAGAATCTGCATTTGTCTTTGCAAAAATCCCTAACTTATATTTATTTAAGTCTTTAAATGTTCTAAAATGTTTCAAATGTCACTGTGCATTATATGTATTGTGTGTGATTGTCTATATCAGGAGAAGATATATACTTATTTAACAAAGATTTTAATACTGTTTGAAGGTAGGAATTATTAGCATCTTAGTAAGACAGACTGTCCTCTTCCATTTTTTCTTGATTTAATAGGGAAATATGTTTACAACTGAACATGGTGACATGACAATCATTCAGTAGAGGAGAGGCTATTTAGCCTAATTGTGGTTTTTTGTTTGCCAGTGGCCTGGTCTCCGAGTAGCTTCAGTTCTGAGCTTCACACTATGTGTGTATGGCCTGTGGTTAAAACCACACCTTGCAAAAGCATGATGTGCATGTGGAAATCACATTAGAAAGCCACACAGAATCAACAGTTGGCTTCAAAGAGCCTTCCTGTCTCTTCCAGTAAAATTTCTGCTTTTGTAGCACATCCCAGCTGTTCACTGAAGTTACAGGATAAACCTGAAACTTTTGCAATAAAAGTCAGCTTTACAAAATCCTCCAAAAAGGTGTCACCAGTTTTTTGCATTTATTTGCATTTACATTCTCTAAAATACTTAAATGTAGTGCCCTTAAAGCAAAAAAAAACCCCTGAGTAGTCAAAAAGACAGCCATGCAGTGATAAACATAGCCTAAACAGAAGTAATTTCATTTTTATGAGCTGGAAAATCTGAAAGGTAGGTAAGACCTGCCAGCTACCACATGGTGAAAGCCACCTCTGTACAATATTATAATTGCACTGGTGAAAGACACAAGTTTTATAAACCCCCTGGGAGTGTTCAGATCTGGACCAAGTCTTGCGTTAGCACTTGAACAGAAGAAACATGCTGAGCTTTCCCCTCTTGCCGTGCCTGCAGCCAGCTCCTGTGGCTGCAGCAGCACGTGCCCTGGTGCCTGCAGATGGTCCTTCTGCCTGCTCTGGAGCTGCTCCTGCTAGGTGTGCTAACCTGTTCCCTGGGGAGCCCCAGAGCCTCCTCCCGGCGTGGGGAAGAGCATATGGTGAGACATACGGTCCCCGTGAGGCCTCCTTATGGCCTGGTTGTGTAAGTTGCTGGGTGTGAGACTGAAGGCCAAGTGTCAGAGACATCTCTGTGTCACAGCAACACCATCCTGTCAAGTGTTGCTCTGCGTATGAGAGGAAATGTGGAAAACAAACCAAAATCCAAGCTCCCTCCTGTCGTCTGCCTTAGGAAAGAGAAGCCGTTTAAAAACGTTATGTTCCGTGGAGATAAAATACCAGAGGTCTTTAGTTTTAAAGCTTCACAATGGAGTTTTCATGAGGGAAAAGTGAGGGGTTTGGTTTCTCTGGAAGTCTGTGGAATAAGAGACCCGTTGACTCTAGGAAAGCCCAGCCCCAATATCTCCCACTGAGTTTGTGTGAAGATAGCAGCCTAATTTAGAAAAGCCAAAAGCACAGCTAATTGGGAGTATAAACCTGGTGAAAAGAAGAGGGACTCAGAAAAGTTACCAACAAGGTACAGCACACAGCATGCACAGGACACCTCTTATTCCTGCCATTCCCACTTCAGCATTCATAGATTTATTTTGTATTTTTGTTGCATTTAAATTAATTCTGAAGAACTTCTCTCAGTGACATTGTTCCCAGTGGGTCATCTTGTGTTTCCCCCAGGTGGCTCCAAAGGGTTGCCTCATGTGCCACTGGGTGGTTCTCTGCTATCTCCCATACATGGGGAAGAGTGACAGGCAAAATTAGCACCCAGCATGAAGGAAATTTTCTTGGCCTGTATTTATTTAACTCATCGTGTGTGCCAGATCATCATTTGACCCCTAAATACAATGATTGAATTGAATTGGTTTGTTTGTTATAAATAACTAGCTGGAAGTCACAAGGAGCCATGTGTATCAATTCAGTATGTTAAATCTTAGCCATTATACAGATACAAATTCTGGATGAGTTAACTTCAATAGAGGTTAAAATAACGAGTGGATTTTTTTATGATCTGAAGCTGTGGTCCACCTCTTCTGCTCAACAGAGATGTCATTCCTTTTAAAAAACTCCAGATTTTCCCTCTGAATGTGTCCCTAAGGAAAAGTTGTTCTGAAAGTGCTGAGTTAATTCAAGATTGCCAGCATTTTAGGTTGACAGTTTCAGTGGGGCATATAAATCTCTAAACAGCAAAGGAATAAATGTAAATCTTGGGTTAGTTTAGTTCTTGGATTGGCATGATTTTCTAAAATTCCGTTGATGAAATTTTAAAACACTTCAAAAATACCTGCTGATTGGTTGTGCTACTGTTCCTTGGTTTAAAGAGAACACACGAAGGGCTGGTTTGCTACCTCTGACAATACACTACAATTTTGGAAAGAATCCCATGCAGAAAAAACTGTTACTCATTAAATTTATGTTCTCGAAACTCTGAACATTATTTGCAAGTTTATTTTATTGTTAGCCTATTTCTAAGCAGTTTGGCTACAGTGCTATATTGCCTAAGATACAAGTGAAAATTCTAAGCATGTGCCTATTTTTATTTTTTGCTTTATATTTTATGTGCTAATACACCACTTTAAACTTTAATTTAGTTCTTCCAGTGTTTGCAGTACAATTTTCATTTTTAAAAAATCTACAAATGCAATAAAACAATCAGTCATAAACAAAGAACGTCTTAGTTCTTACTGCTTTCTGTCTCATGGAAGATGGTAGGTAACACTTCATGTATGATAAATCATCTCTCTCCATCTGTTTTTTTTCCTTACATAGATGAAGATGTCAAACCGTTTACTCCTGAGAAAAGCAAGGAAATTGTGATGTCTCTACAGCAACCTGCAGTCTTCTGTAACATGGTTGGCAACTGGCCAGCCCTGCACTGGAATGTGAAATACCTTTCTGCTGTGTTGGAGGGCAAGACAATCCAGTTTAGGCTGGGCCTGAAGACAGTGGATTTAGGTGAGAATGAGGTGCACAGGCATTAATGTCACAAGTCTCTTTCCCGGGTCCTGCAATTATGTGCCTTTTCATTATAACTGTTCTTTCTCTAATGTATTGCTTTTCATTGCAGGCTTTGTTTTTAGGAATGGGACTTGGCCAGCAGTAGAACTCTCCCTTCTCTTTCTCATGTGTTTATTCTCAGTAGGAGGTCTGGTGGGTAACACCAGCATTTAAGAACCAAGTCTCTCAGTGTTCATTCCTTGCTTTGTAGTGCGTGTTTGGTCCTGGTCTTACACATGATTAGTTTGTTCGTGTGAGCTGAGCTTCCATATCCATAAGCCAGACTGTGTTAAGGAATTAGCTAAATAATTTGCCAGACTTGGGTATTTATCTGTATGGTGGTAAATCTCATCTTCCTCCAGAGGTTTTTAAGATTTAGGTGATTTTCAGTACTTTAAGGTCCCATGGTAGAAGACATGATGGAAGTATAAAGCATTAAGAAAATCGTTTGACACCAGTGCAATAATTTCACTGCTAACCCTCCAGATTCACCCATACATCTTGGAACATGCCATGGGAGAAAGACAATTTTCCAGCTTGATTTTAAATACTACAACTTCATCTCTGTAGCCACACAGTAGTGTGTCCATGGACAGGCTGAGTTTCATACCATGGAGGGGAGACAGAAGAAACATGTTCCATCTGCTATCTACTTGAAAGGTTCTGCACTGCTTTATCCCTGCCCTTTACATCCTTTGCCCTCCCAATGACATACCAAAATACGTTTTGCCATGCACTTTCTCCCTTTTGCCTGTAAAGTATCTTGACTACCTTTAGGATTTTTTTTAACCCTTATGCCAGAAAAATCCACTTTAAAAATATTTGTCACAGTCTTTTAGACCCCACCTATCTATTCTTTCTGTAGTCTTCTAACCTTTTTCAGTTGGACTTCCTCTTTCTTGGAGCGTAGAGTCTGCACAAACACTCCAGATGAGGGTCTGCCAGTTCCAGTGAAAGTGGTAGGATTACATCATACTGTCTTACTTAGCACTGTGAAATTTGCTTTCTTCACAACATCATGACCATGTTATTTCATGTTCAATTTTTGCAAGAGAAGTGATGAAACAGAAGTGTTAGAGGGAAAATGCTTGGCGTGTTAGGATTTCAAAGCATTTTACCAGCATGGATTAGTGATTTCTGTGCCATTCCTGGGGGGAACAGATATTATTTACTCACTTTCTACAGATGGGAAAACTGAGGTGTAGAATTTAAACCTTGGTACACATCTTCGTAGCAATATCTCTGTAGTTCAATGAGGTACCAGTTAATTCTTGCACTAAGTGTGAAATGCATCCCATTGCCAATAGAGAAGTTGTAGCATATATATATATATATATATATATATAT
>VYZP01027353.1:0-11126 GCA_013400635.1 Hypocryptadius cinnamomeus
CCTCTAAAAGGTTCAAAAAAGTAACATTAGACAGAAGGGACAACTTTAAAAAATGTCTTCAGATTGCACTGGAAGCAACCAATCTTCACTAAATATTAGAAAGAATATTTAATTACAGTAAGCATCCTGCCCATTTTCCTATTATGCCTTTCTTCTTTCATGAGCAAGTAACAATGAATGTTTCTTTCTATAGGGCAGAAAAAATGAGGCTGAACTGATTTTCTGTTTCAGCCCTTGGTTTATCATGGAAATTTTTACTGAAATTTCTGTTAATCCTTTCTGGCCTATAATACAAACAGTATTGTTATAGGTATTGCTGTAAAAGGGAAATTTTTGTACTCAGTTTTGCTATCTGTTTTAAACTGCCCAGCAGAACCAGGCAAGAAAATCCTGCCAAATTATGTTAATATTTGCAGTGAGCTTGCTTCATGAGATAACCTAGTTGGCCCTACTTGGTAAATAAAATCAGTTTTGGTTTTATGGACATGGGAGTCCTGATGTGTCTGGTTGTAAGGAAGTACTAAAAGGCTAGGGCTTGGACTTCTTCATATAATAGTTAAGGGTGAAATATGACCAAGCACCCACATCCTGATGGCAAGAGGGAGAGAGAGAGATGGAAAGGCGATGGAATGGGACTAGATAAATCCCTGATAGGCTGGGGAGTGTTTAATTTCTGAGTAAAATGAATCAAAAAATATTGTGGTACCCAGAATTTGCACACAGGCTTTCTTGTTCTCCCAAAAAGTACAAATATTTTTTGATTAGGCTTATTGTTCCAAAGAGGTTAGGAAGAGCAAGTCTACTGGATGAGAATTTTGTCGGTGATCTAATTGTGTTGCTTTCAGATGATCTCACTAGATTATGACAGAGAAGATGCCTATCAATACTTTAGGAGAAAAACGGAGGACATCAGCCTACCAACAATATAACTTTCATAGCACTCCTGAAGGCTCAAGATCAAATATGAACATATATAAAACTCTAGAAAAATAAAATATCCTGAGTTTTCCTCAGAAGAGCTCTGTTTATTGGTTTTTTTGCTGGTGTGTTCCAAAGTTGAAATTAAGTAAGCTTCCAATTATAGGCATGACATCTTAATGAAGTTGGCAACAAAACCGTTGCCAAGACCATTGAATCGGGATTTCAATTCAGATGGTTACATGAACTTTCAAAGATGTGCGTCTCAGCCCATCTTTTCCACTTTCTTGTTCCCAGCATGTCTGTTGGTCTTTTTTCTTATTCTAACAGGCCAGAGCTAGGACAGCCTGGACTTGGGACTAACCTCACAATGAATTTTCTTGTGTTTTGTAGGTGAGTAGATACCTCTTCCTATTAGTAGTCAGGGTTGAGAAGGTAGGGCTTGTATTTTCTGCAGGCTTCACTTCTTATGGATGTGGATATTTTTTGGTAGCTGGTTTTGGGTTGTTTTTTTTAATTAAATAAATAGCAGTGCACTTTCAAAACTAAAGAGGCTTTTCTTTTGAAAATGCTCTGCATCCTTTTAAACTCCACATACTCTGTATTTTAAGCCAATGATCTGTAGATGCTTTTCTCTTCATGATGAGAGTGAGATCAGACCACGAGGTGCTTCATTCAATTTGAAGGACCTCTTGGTCTGTTGATGAGAGCACCTAAGTGTGTAAAAGGTGGAGTTTAACCAAACTGTTTATCGTCTCAGCTTTGTCCAAGTTTTTTTCTAAGCTGACTGCCGAAAGTTTATAGGACACTTCTGGATATAGAACATCAAACAGATGTGATGGATATTAGTTATTTTACTGGCATAGTAATAGGCATATAGATAAAAATCTTTATTTATAATTTTGGATACAGACAGAGCTATAACTCTTGTCTGTTCATGTCTATGTACAGAAGTGGGAGAAATTTCTTTTGACTTCATATTTCATGTTCTGAAGCTTTGTATTGTGAATTGAGGCCTTCAAATTCAGTGTGCTGCTTTCCACGTAATTTAATCGTTGGCTATTTCAGCCCACTGCTTTATTTGAGAAAAGCCCCATGAACCAAATTATTTGTGTTGTAAATAACATAATATGTGCTCATCAGTTTGATCGCTTTTGCTTCTTTCAATAGGTTTGATTGGATTCAGTCTCTGGACATTTAAAAACTGCCAGATAATCAATAGGGAAGCTGAAATACTGAATGAGATTGATGAGGAAAGATCCTTGGTAATGAAATATTGGTAATGTTCTCTTTTAGGCACTATATATGAGACTTGTTCTATGAACCGATGATATGTCTGCTGTTGGTCATATAGGGAAACTGTTTGTAGAAGCACTCTTCAGTAGTTGCCAACCTTGTGTTATTTACCTGTCATAATGCACAGGAAATGAACATTGCAGATGGTTCTACATGTCAGTCATTCCTTCTGCTCAGTAGAGGCTGCCTAAATGTGTGAAAATGCTATCTTTACAATCTTGTCTATAAAAAGAAGGTAATTTGGGCAATTAACATTATAAAATGTCAAATAGTTGTCTCTCTGCAATGACCTACATGCTGTCACTGCTGTTATCATCAGAGTCATAGAACACCCTGAGTTGGAAGGGATCCATGAGGATCATTGAGTCCCATTCTTCACCCTGTACTGAACCATTACCAAGAGTCACACCATGGGCCTGAGAGTATTGTCCAAAACACCTGAACTGTGTCTGGTGCTGTGACCACGAACACTTGAACTGTGTCTGGCTTGGTGCTGTGACCATGTCCCCAGTGAACCTGTTCCAGTGTCCAACCACTCTCTGGATGAAGAACTTTTCCTAATATTCAACCTAAACTTCTCCTGACACAGTGTCACACCATTTCCTCAGGTCTTACAGATCAGTGTCTGCCCCTTCACTTCCCCTCATGAGGAATCATATGCTTTTTCAGATATATGCTGAGAAGATTCTATTGTAAATAACTTTTAAAGTTTTGTAATAAACTTTCATGCAAGCTGGATGAGCTTTGTTAGACAGAAAGAATTGTGATACTACAAGTACTTTGGAGAGAGTTGATTATTTCAGCTCCTGATTTATAATACATGGATGAGTGCACTGTAAATGGACAAGTAATTCTGCGTACCTTCTGTTTCACTTGGCTGAACTGGCTGAGCTCTTTAGATGGACATCAGTGAATTCTTAGCATTATTTTGTCAGAACACAAGTTGATGCCCATGACCTTGGCCTGGCTTTTTTCCTTGATGATTGCATTGAACTCCGTAACTCTGCACTGTGCTTAGAGAAGTGTTTTTCCATGTTGTTTTGTTTATAAAAATTTTGATTTGGGGTGGAATTTTTTACCTATAATATTTAACCTTGCCCAGAGAATACTGAGGTCACACAGCAAAGAAGCTGACAGCAGTCATTGCTTTCACTCATCTGACTAAGCTCTGAAAAGTGGGGTACAGTGAGTAGGAACTCGAAGCTAGTTCATGAAAATCTTTAAAATATTAGAGTGGCTTAGATAAGTCAGCAACTATTAAGTTGCCTAATAAGTTCTTTCTAAAGTGACACTGAATTTTACTATGCTGTATTCTGCCAGCTGTCAACACATGGAAGGCATAGTTTGGATGCTTGCATATCCTTATCTGAAAATATTTTTTTTCTGTATTGATAGAGCAAAATTTGTAAGAAAGGAAGAAAAAGGTCTGAGAAAAAAATGGATGTCTGAAACTGATTGAATGAACATTTCAGGGAATACACTGGATAAATTGTTTAAGAATGGTTTTCTTTAATAAAATAGTAATGATAAGAAACTGACGTCAAATCTGAATAGGTCACAAGTGAAATGAGTTTGGTGGTCTTACCTAATCCCTTTGGTATTTATCCATGTTGCAGTCTCCATGTACAGTTTGATATAACTTGCAATTTCTGTTTGACTTCAGTCAGTAGTTTTAGGAGTGAAATTATAGGTTGTTTCATCTCAGCACTGAGGTGGAGACCAATTTGAGAATACCTTATTCCCTGTATTGTTTCTATATCAAAACACTGTTACAAAATAGTAATTTTCAAACATCCTCAATTCATGTTCGTATAAAATAGATAATTTTTCCAAGATTAGGGGAATTTAAGAGGCCTTACTTTTAAGTAACCATTGTGCAAGTTAAATCTGCTTAAGGAGTGGGATGTTATTATCACTATGCACTCTGCAGTCTCATTTTAGTTTGTTTTTAACAATGCTGTTTTCTTTGGGCACCTGTACCAGCATTTTCTCTTGTGCTTTGTCTATGATAGATTTCACCATGCTCCTCTAATGGCATACTGATCACATTATCCCTGGGAAGCTGAGAACTGAACTATCATGTAAACATATACATATTTTTTTCATAATTCACATCAGTGATCATACATGGGAGTTTAACTGGCTTTGAAATTCTAGTGGTGTAGGTAATTAAAAAACTTAGACCTGTAGAGGTAGAGCAAGTTGCTCATAATGCCAAGGCTGTGGGTTCAATCCCTGTACGGGCCATCCACTTAAGAGTTGGACTTGATGATCCTTGTGGGTTCCTTCCCAAAGAATATTCTGCAATTTGTGTGTGTGGTGAAAAAATATCAGCTGGCATCCTAACATTGGAACACGAGCTGCTGTTGCCACGGGGCAGGGGTGCAGTGTTACGCACCTCTGGCAGCCCCAGCCCTGACACACGTCCCCAGCCAGGCTGCGGTGGCAGCGAGGTGGCTGCCCATGAAAGGCTTCTTGTTGCCACTGCTCTCCATCACCCTGGCTGGGCTGGCAAAGTAGAGCACAAGGCCCTTGGCAGCCTCCTGTGCTTCCATGCTGGCATCTCACATACCAACACAGGAGACCTAGCAAATGCATGTGACATTGTGTCTCTAAGGTCTTAAGGTCTGGTAAAGTTGATTTCTAAGAGAAAGCATCAATGTATTTTGGAGACCAGAAGTCAGTTTTGTGTTTTGTTGATGTTTTACTTTTTTAATCTAAAGAAGAGGTTGAGATTTTATTTTTCTTTTTCTTTATTTTGTAAGTTTCTGTTGAGACTGGAAAGCCATGAATGTTTCTGTGATTTGCCTGTGGAAAAATATGAAAGGAAAAATATTATTTCATGGTATTTTGGGGAAGTTATATTGGCTGTTCCAGCATTTATGAATGTAGAAAAGAAACAAAAGCAACAAAAATTATATTTTTTATTTCTCACATTTATTAAAATTGTTAACTGCATAATTCAGTTCTCTTACAAAATCAGGAATACACAAAATCTAAAAAAAAACCTGATGCAACAAAAACTATGGGTCACACTATAAATTTCTATTTGTTTTCTTGTCACCAACTTCTCCCTCCAAAATATTGCACGGACAATTGTGTAAAGTAAATAAATTGTAGATCTAAATGCAAGCAGTAAGTGAAAAAAAATCTGAAGTTGTCAAGCAGGATATTTGCTATGCGGTCTGTGTGTTAATCAATAAACAAATCCTGAATGTAGGCAGATAGTTATTTATCCTTGAAAATATGTGTAATGTTCCCATCATTCATATAAGCGCTGCTGGTAACAGTTTGGGGGAGGTTTTTGGAGTTTGGTTCTGGTTATGTTATGCTGACTTGTTTTGATACCCCAGATCACCAGGTTCAGTTGTTCCTGCTTTAGGATGCATATGGATTTTCAGACTTACATTGTGTTAGGGATGTTCAGTCTTACTTATTCAGTGCCGTTATTTATTTGTTTCTGGTGAATTCAGATAGTGGTTTTCAAGGTGTTTTTCCATTCTTGAGAGACCTGTGGGGCATTTAACCTACATTAGACGTGAGGGGTCTGAGGGTTCTTCAACAAACAAAGAATTTCCAGATACTTTCCTTTAGGATGTGTCAAGGGCAATACAGACAAAAGAGTGATGTCTCCTTTAACAGCTTGATAAGTATCTCAGGATATTCTGCAAGATTCAGTACTGTTTCCGCAGTGTACTCTATTCCCATTCAGCATAATATGGCTCAATATACTGTATGTGACAATGGTAAAGACTTATCTTTGCCCTGAGGGCTAAGTGCTGTAACACTTCTCAAGTGATAGGCTTGATAGAAGTGATGATTCAGAGGCAATGATCTGCTAAAAAGTCACATTAAATATGTGTGAGAATTAAAAATATAGGTCTGTGTTTATCTTGACTTTTATTTTTAAAGTTTCAAAGCCCTATTTATTTCCAGCATAGAAATCCCTTGTAAGGTAAACTAAATCATTCTTGTATTGACCATTTTTTCATGTCGTTCTATTGAGGCTCCTTCCCAACTGAGTTCCTTATTGAATTGTATTTCTATGAGGGTATTGTAGGTTAGCAGCACATTTTTATGATACACAAAAGAAATGCCTTCTGAATTTCCAATGTCTTGCATATTGTTCCCTATAGAAGCAGCGTCTCTGAAGTATGGAATAAATCAAAACAGAAACAGCTGGCTCTTTGCTAACTGCTGTTATTCTTCTTTAAGTTTGTATTTCCTAAAATAACTTCTCCTGCCTTTCTTAATAGATTAATTTATTTTAAACCCATCCTTTGCAGAAACCTTAGACATTTTTAGCTATGCTGTCTCACAGACAGAAACAAAACAATATAATTAAGTGCTGAACCTATTCAAATACTGTTTGTATACAAACACACAAACAGTGCCGTCTGCACACTCGTAAACTCTATGCCCATAATCAAACATCTGATGACACATAGTCCTGAGTAAACTTCTAAAAAGGTTAGAAATTAGTGAGGTATGGTATCAGCTGTTGTTCAACTATTTTTAAGCAGTTAACTTAAAATAGTGCAGATAACATTCATAGTCTGTTTGCTGCAGCCAAATAGGAGCATCTCCATTAGTAAGAACTTCTTTCTTAATGACTATAGCCCTGTGTCAAGGTATTTACTTAGAACAGAGCACATGTATTTAACTGAATTTTGTTACTCTGAAACCAATTGGGATGCAAAGCTGTTTGCTGTTTAAGCAAGAATAAGGCCTGCATGCGTGAACATTCTCTTCTTGTAGTACATCCTCACACCTTGCTTTTTTTAATCAAGAGATGTGGCATGATGGGTACCCATTGATGCAAAGTGATAACTAGCTCAAATGCTCCAACACTTCCCCCACTAGTTCAATTACAATGTCATGAGAGCATAATAGGTCTCATTCTCCTGCTCACAAATGAGGTGGGGATCAGACCATTTAAATTCATTCTACTTATGACCTACTGTGCAGGAGGGTTTGCAGGTGCATTTCTTGGGCTGGAGCATCAGTTTCCTTAGCATGCCATTAGATCTAGTATTTGGAATTATTTTTAATTCTCAGTTTAGCATTTAGGAAGCATAGTTTGACAGTAAGACAGCCTTTGAAACTCCAGGAAAAAAATAGTCTAACACAAGTGATTTGGAAGAATACAAGACTATGGACCAAGGGAGAATAGATGAGGAGAGAACAGGAAAGACAAATAAGTGAAGAAATGGAAGTGTGAATTATTGCCATTTAAGAAAGTTTTCTGTGGTTTGTACACATTTATATGTACTCACATTCAAGTAAAAACCCTACACAGATCATAGCACTAATACGCCCTCTCCCTCCCTCCCCTAAGGCTAGACCTACAAGATCTAGGATTTATTTCTCCACTCATGACCTTTCATAGCTATCAGGTATAAATGATTTCCTTTCACTTATGTCCAGGCTACATTTGAAGGTCCTGTAAGTCTCCAGCAAGAATTATCTGTAGATAAACCTGCACTATTTCTAAGTCACTTCTACACAATAAAAAATAAGAATATCTGTGCAAGCATTTCTTGTGTGAAAACCTTATTTTTCATTTCAAGCAACCTTTAGTTTGCACAACCCTTGCTGTATTTTTACAAATGAAAAGTGTGCATTTCTTTCTAGTATTTTTAATTCATTCTAAGTAAGAAGCTGCTAATACTATAATGTTATTATAGTAGTCCTTGTAGTCTTGTCAGTACATACACTCACTTTCCCAAAGCTGCAACTGTAAAATAATGAAGGCAACCACTGGTGAATCAAATATCTTTTTTGTCATGGAGGATCATTGGATTCAATTCTCCAGAGGTTTAAAGTACATGGTAGTGGCAATGAGATCAAGAAAAATCAAGTCACTGGATACAAAATACATGTAAAAGCATTCTACAAATGCAGTATAGGGAAGAGCTTAATTTTAGTGCCTTGGTAATTTAATAACTTTCATTCCTAGTCAGAATTTAGTTTAAATGAATTAAGCAAATTGTTCTGGACAGTTAGTTATAATGGATACTATAATATTGCACCAAAAGCAAATAAGACAGTGAAATAGATAGTCCTATGGTACTCAGTAGAGTTTCTTGTTAAGAACTATATCCTACACCTTCCAGCAATAAAACAACCTGAACGTAATGAGGATTCTTAAATCAAAGGGAGTGGAAAGAGTAAAGCCCAGGCTAAGTTCTTAGATCAAGGATTAGTGTAAAATCATCTTCATTTGGAGTTCTTATCAGGCTTTCAAAGTAACTTTACTTGTCCTCCATCTTACCCATAGCCTATCTGCCCACACCTCTTGCCCTTTTGACTCTTTTTGCTCTCTCATGATGTTGCAGTTTGATGATGAAATCTCACTGGGCATTCCCAGTCCTAGGGAACTCCCCCCTCCTACCTGGCTCAGTGTCCTCTACCAGAACTCACTTTTCAGAGATAGTCTCATTACTACACTCCAAGGTTTGCTTAATACATACTTTGGGATTATTATGCAGGAAGGAAATTGCATGAAAATAATTATTTGTATTTAGAATTTTCAACATATGATGGTTAGTAGCTGATAATATTTTTTTCTTTACTAGTATTAGCGTCTGCCCAAATTTGTTGAAAAAGTAGTCATGTTCTGCATACTGTGTAAAGCACTTTGAAAGGATTAAAAAATGCTTGGTCTAGCATAATTTGGCAGAATCTTACTCATCAGAAAGATATGAGGCATTTCTGTATTAACCATCCTCTGATTTAAAACTGTGAAAATCAAAATGTGGCTAAGTGAAACACCATCTTTTAATATAATTGAAGGCAGGTTTATGACTCTGTAGGTGGCATAACTGTGACAGGTACAATTACCACATAGTAAGTCTTCACCCAGAATCTTGACAGATTGGGGAACAAAAATACTCTCCTGCTCCAACAGAGGGCGACCAGGGAATCTCTAGGCTAGTGTGCCTTGTCCTCAGTGGTTTGAGACACCTGATAGCATCTGAACTGAAAGACAGACAAACTGAGTAAACTTCCATATTTCATGAAAATTTTCTTCCATGTGCTCATTGTTGTCTGTCGCTGAATCCAAAGAACTTATAATTGAATCAACAGTGCTGCCACCTCAGAATGCAGGTGAAGTAGCTGGAGTCTATGCATCTTTTAAGTCAGCTCTTCAAGCCCTAGCAAACTGAGGATCCGTGCATACTATGTGTAGGATTGCACACATATTGCAATACCAAGGTAGTGCATCAAGAATGTAAGCACAATTTTGATGATCTAACACATCTCTGCCTTGCCTAACCTTTCTACAAGAGCTAAAATTGATTTCATGGGGAAATGATAAGTCCTGGATCCTTATTTGTCTTGGAAGAGTCAAAATACAGTCTTCTTGGTGTGAAGGGGAGTGGGTGGTATAGCCCATAGACTGACTGTAAAAATGTATTTTAACATATGTAGATGAGGAAATGCTTTTCTTTTTTTTTTGTAGCATTTTGGTAATCACTTGGCCAATAATTTCCTACAGCCTTTTGCTCTAGCTGTAGGACAACAGGATGTGGCTGTTTGGTACAAAGAATTGCTTTTAACTGTGTACAGATTAAAAGCACATGTAAAATCATAGAATCATAGACTATGCTGATTTTGGAAAGGACTCATTAGGATGGATCATCAAGTCCAAATCCTGGCCCTGCACAGAAAAACCCAAGAATCACACCATGTGCCTGAGAGCTATAAAATACTCTTGTCTTCAGATAAACCTGGTCCAATACAGTGAGTTTTCTCACAACATAATCTTGGTTAAAATTTTAAAGCAATTTCAGTGTTGGTAGTGGTAATAAAACTAAAGACAAACTGGAAATGCAGAGATTTCTTCCCTCCATCTGAGTCTGTAGAGATTTATTCACTTCCCAGCTTGTCTTTATTTCAACCCTTTGAACCTACAAAAATATGTACCTGTAAGGTATATACCTATAAGGTGTATAAGGTATATACCTATAGGTGATTGTTAAATATCAGTCTAACATGGAAAAAAAAATTATCCACACAGAGCATGTGGAATGGAATCTAGAAATACCAGTCTACTCCATTTGAGCTAGATAGTATTATCTACCACAGTGTAATACTATTAAGATCAGCATGCCACATAGAACAGAGCAATAACTCATTTTGCAGAAGTGCAGGTTTATCCTATACAGAAGAGAGCAGTAGAATTTGCAGGTGAAATTGAACTAACCAATAGTGTGTGCATAAAGTAAAAATTGTCATTGTAATAACATGATTGAAGCATTGTATTTGCATAGATGAGAACCTGAAAAAATCCTCAGGATACAAACAACTTCAAACATAAACATAATTTCCATACTGAAGAAGCTTTATCCTGTGTTGAGGCTGCAAAAAGTTGGAGATGACCATAAGAAAGAACTGCTTGAAGTATTTGGGTCCTTCTGTGTTACAGCACTGATCTCACTATAGATGGTATAATTAAGGCTTAGAGAAATGGCTCATTAAATTGTGACAGCTTTGTGTATCTTGCAGTTAAGGAAAATAGATGGAGAAATAATCTGGGGATGCCAAATGAAGAGATCATTTCTTTATTTCAGTATCACTTCACCCCAACTGGAGAAAGTTCATGAAGAGCTCTATCTGTTAAGGGTATGTTGAAAGATATGATGCTTCAGACAACATTAGACTCAGCTATGTCTCTTTTGAAACAAATATGCTACAATTTCTTCTTTAAAATATGAATACAGGCTGTGAGTATGAAGAGTTGTATTGACTAGTTTGTGCCTTTGTATCCATCATCTTTGGGGTGAAAAGTTTTGTATGGCAACATCTGTATACAGACTTCTTTGGAACAGGATATATTGTTATTTTTAATGGGAGATTTTAAGTGTCTTGGGGCTTTTAAAATGATTTTTCAACTATTTCCAAGATCT
>VYZP01027356.1:381-18495 GCA_013400635.1 Hypocryptadius cinnamomeus
TTTCAGTTTCAGCAATTACCCAAGAGATGAATTCTTAATGAATTAAACAGGCTGCTAATTTACTGAAATTGTCTCATTGTCCATACGTTTAGTACTTTCTGTACATGCAGAAATCTTTCTTGTTCTTTTTTCCCTTTCCCTGACAACTGTTAATCAAATTGCATTCAGATCTAATTTTGCTTACATCTATTTGTGCTTGAGGAGATTTGTTTTACTGAAATAATTTTCAATATGAAATTAACATTTTTGGAACACCTTTTGTTATTTTTTAGTGAAAACTCCAAGACATATTCCACCAAAAAAAAAAAAAAAGGCAACCCATTTGTTTCCATCTNATTCCACCAAAAAAAAAAAAAAAAGGCAACCCATTTGTTTCCATCTATAATAGAGCAAAATTAAGTCTTAACTCAGCTCAGTTATGTTTCCATAAATATGTAAACACAGTCACTCTGTTAGTGACTTTACAGATGTGTCATGCTACAACAGTGTCAGTCCAGGCAATATGACTTCTCTTACCCTTTCTAGAATACTTGAAAGAAACATTTCTTTACTTGTTTCTGAAGTTAAAAGACATTTGAAGAAAGCATCTTTGATTTTTTTATTAGAGTATAACAGCCAATACTGGACCACTCTGCAGCTCTACTGCACAAAGACAAGCTCTGTCCAAAGCAGCTCACAGCAAACAAACAAACAAACAAAACCCGAAACAAAACAAAAAAAATAAAAATCAATTAAAACATCAGACACAACACATTGTACCCTTTTCACAGATGAGGGCCTGGGGCCCAAACACAGCAAGACCCTTAGAAATAGAACTCTCATCAAAGACCTCAACTGAACACAAACCTCTTTAGGCCATTAACCATATTGCCGCTGCTCAGTCTCCCTTTTACAGCCAACAGTGGGGCTTTTATTTGTTGTTTATTTACTTTAAAACAAACAAAGGCTATAAAACCCATTGCTACTTTACAAACTAAAAAATCAAACCCAACTTTGTTAAAAATACTAAGTTTGGAAGAAACTGCTCAGTACCTGATATTTTGTTGCAATTCATAATTGCCAGTACAAATCTGGTTTCTATATCTTCACTGCAATAAAACATTCACTGCCATTAAGAACATTATTTCCATATTACATACAAAATCATCAGTTCTAATAATTTTCTAGCTGCCTGGGAAATAGAGGCTGTTAATATTCATATTGAATTATAAGCTTTTCATATAGCCTAAACAATTATTGTAATGAATGTTTCAATAGGTGTGTGATATTGGTTTTCAGTGATATTAAATTATTCAAATTGATTGTAGCCAATATGACTTTAATTTATTATATTGCATTATTACAATGTAATTGCTTTCTCCATATTTGGGATACACCTTGGTTGCTGATTAAGCCCTGTGAGTTCCCCACAGCCCATGGCATCCAGCTCAGGCAGCTAATGCAGGTATCACTGCAGTGTTCCAGAAGTGCAGACACCTGCGAGTGGGGGAAGAAGGGTAAGGACCAAATAACAACTTATTTCTAGGGCTTAGGACAGCACAGAGGTGTTTCCCTCCCTCCCACCTTTGTCCCTTTTCCACTGCAGGACTCGAATTTAGGCCCAGGTACAACTTTTCTTCACTTGGGATTATGGCAACTTCCTGGACAATATTTCACAGTTCTGTAAACCAGGAGGGCCACAGCTGACCTTCAGGTGTCAGGTACTTGATAAAAACCTCCCATCCTGTCATTTGTTAGAAATCTGATACCATGACTTAGTCTGAACTGAATGTAAATGAAATTATTTAGGGCTTGGATAATCAGACTCATCCCGGCAGTGCGTTTGAACTTTATCTCATAGCAGTGTCGTGTCACATAATTATGACAAAACTCTCCTCTTTCCAGTGCTCTCCTCTGCTGGTGGAAAGGCAGAATTGGATAGACTTATATATTAGACCAGATATCGTATTTTACTGCAAAAAAATGCTATTCTGATTCTCCTGGGTTTGCTTTAATGAATAGAATCACTGATAGTTATGTGAACAAAATATTAGCCTTTTGCTACATTACAGATTTTCTGAAACGTCCCTAAAAATCAAACTTGCACCCTTGTGGCCATATTTTGGAGCTACAAAGACCAAGTCAGACAGTAAACTCTCATTTTTCATTAAAGCAACAGAGCTGTTCTGTTTCATTTTTCCCGAGAACTTGATCATTATCTTGTCATGGTCATATAAATGCCTTTTCCTACATCCCTTGTCTTCTATCAGTTTACTGTTGTTTAACAAGTTTTCTACCAGCTACTGCTTGCAATGTAAACCCTGCTAATCACAAAAACAGAGAATATATTCTGAAAAATAAACAAATTAACCTCACCACTCTCCCCACAAAAAAATCCAAACAAATAAAAACCCAAAAAACCAAAACACCACATACCCAAAAACCACGCAGGTAGTAAATAAATTGGTATTTTACCAGCATTTATCCCTTGGCACATTGTATAACTTAAAACTGAGGCCATTCTTTCCTAGGACCCCACAATGTGTTTACCTGTGCTTACCCTGTATAAGGACATTATCCCACACGTACAGCCTGTAGCTGCAAGCTACAGACCTCAATAATAGCCACCTTGCTTCTATGGAGGACAACATTAACTGTTATTTCTTACAAAAATACTCCTTCTGCAATCTTTAATTGTGATCTTACTATCTAAAGTTTAAAACCACATGGGGAAATCAGAAGTTGGAAGAAATGGGGCTGTTTCAGACTTGGTTTCCCTGAAGATGGGCTTGCTTGGTCATTTACAAGCTCTAATAGTGTCAGTCCCTTTAATTGAAAGGCTGCTGGTTTTTCCAAAGCACCTCCAGTTCCTGTGCATAATTTTATAAATGTCTTTTTATTAGTTCCTAAATTCCCTTTCCACTGTGGGTCTGCTTTAGGGACTTTGGTAATTATCTAATTTACCTCAAATCCTGACCCCTGGGTTACTGGCAGGAAACCGATTGCCCTTTACCTCTTTTTCTATTAACTGCATACTTAGAACTGAAAGAATAAAAAGTCATCATGAAATGAAATTACACAAAGGTCAGCTGTGGGGATGGCTTTTTTCTTCCCATGGTATTAGTTCCACGTTAACTTTGATTTCACCAGAAGGTGAACCTGAAGGCACTGCTGGACTTTGCCAGTGTTTACAGGCACAGAGGGCTCCATATTGTCCATATTCTTGATACCGTGGACTTCAACAATGTAGAAAGCAACAAAAGCTATCCAAAACACTATGGGGTTTTTTGGTGGTGTTTTCAATGATTCATTTAAGGAAATAATTTTATGAAAATTTATCAGAGATTAACCATTTTTCTAGCATTGAAGAAAAACCTGAGTAAACCACTCCTAAATCAAAATCAATATCCCATGATCTCAGCAATGAACATGGAAAGTTATTTGTTAAAGCAAACAGTTTAAAAATAAGGAAGAAAATATATTTGTAAAAATTAATCCTCAGAGGCAGGGAGGTGAGTACTTCTGAGCAAACTGAGGAGGCTCACATACAAGATTTGCAAATAGAAAATGCTGTAAAGCATCTGACAAGTTCTAAATTAATGGCATTTCCAGTCTCAGTGAATGCACATGACTCAAAGTGCATGCTAACCTATTGAAAAAAAAAATAGAAAAAAAGAAAAAAATCCTGATGTTTGCTTGTTTTTCACATGGAAGGCAGCATTTGAAAGCTCATTGAAAGTCTTTGCAAAACCCTGAAACAGTTCCCTCTGAGTTCAGTGGACCTCAGATGAGCCCTCTGGGGAAGAAAAGGAGAATAGATAAGGTTTACAAAGGATAGTTTTGATTAAAAATGCATCTTCAAGAGGAAATTAAAACAAAAATAGCTATCTGCATTTACCTCTATTTTGGCACAGGTTCATATGAAATGCTGTAAGCTGCACTGCCAGAAATTAAATGAATAATGGTAAGAGATTTCAAAATACAATAGTTTAAAGAACCTGGTTAAGAAATATCATTGAGGCACCTCCTGTGATGAACACCTGCCAGAGACTCTGACAGGGCCCTTCTGAACACTGGAGTTTGGAAACGTTGCCTTTGGGCTGAGTAACAAACTTAGGTCTGGGGGAGCAGGTGTGAAATCGTTACCATTGGAGATTTCCAGCTGGGTTTTGTTGAACAAATAACAAAAACTTTTAGAGAATTCCAGTGAACTCAGTTTACAATCTTACCAGTGATGTTGTAAGAAGGGATAGAGGATGGCCACATAAACACTGAGTGGAGCTTTATTTTGCCATTTTGTTTCTGCTTCATACCAAAAGGTGAGGCTCACAGGACACATAGCTGTGCCAAAACTACTGGCTGGGATTCTGCTCTTTGATTCCCCTCTTGAGCACACAGGATCAAAACCTGCATATTTACATTTCAAGGCTTCTAATGCCTTGAGGGTATAATTAATGGCCAGGCACAAGTACACTGAGTTTAAAGGAACCATGCTGCAGGATTGCTGGGGAAAGAGGAGACAGAGTACAAACGTACATCACCAAAAGCCTGTGTTCTGGTGCAGCCGGAAGACAAATGCAAGCTTATCTCAATGGCAGGTACTTAAGAGAGTTGGCTTCTAACAGTGGCTTTTCTCTTTTTAGAATTCCAAGGGTTTGAGGAGAAAAGATTGGGTGCATTTATTTTATAGGAAAGGCACTAAAGCACATGACCCAGCAGGATATAAATGCTTTTCCTTCCTACATTACAATGTCTGTTTTCTGAGTAGATGTGAATACAGAAAACTTGAACTAGACAGGTATTGCTTGAGTTCTCAGCACCATCTATAAAATCAACACTAACAGCTTTTAATTGCCTCTTTTCTCATATGAGGCCACTTAAGAAATTGAGCAGATGTGGAACAAGGGAATTAAGCTTTGAATTTCTGCCTTGAGCCACATGCCTCTTTCATGATCCTGAGCTGGTCACTTAAACTTATGTATTCAAAATTACCTATAGGATTGCAAAGTAAATAAACTGCTGCAGTTACCTTGCTGTAGTAAGTTTCTTCCAGTTCTCTGGATCAAAATGGTGACTGTGCAGGTCCTCTAGCATTTCTGAGCTTTCTGTAAAGAACTGCAAAATGTTGGATTCCCTGTAAAGACACCTCTCAAGGAGCACCAGAAGCAGCTCCATGAAGGAGGGTGAGCAGGAGCCAAAGGTGAGCTCAGCACAGGCTGTGCCCCTGCCAGCTGGCACCACCCCACAGAGCCTGAGCAGGGAGAGCAGGCATGTGATGGATCCAGAGACAGCCTGGCACACCTATGGCACAGCCCAGGGAAAAGCAGCAGGGAAAGGGGAAGCAGGGCAGCCTGCTCAGGGCATTTAAAGCCTACAGCTGCCCTTGGGGCCATGCAATACCCAGGTGCATGAGTTTCAGAAGTGAGATGAATTAAATAGCTGCAGTCTAGTCCAATTTGCTCTTTATCAGCACAAAAGAAAGCTGGCCCAACTGCAGGCTGTCCAGGAGACAGCCAGTAATGAGACGACAAGAGCTTGGCTGGAGTGGAGAGAGCTCTGCTGGCAGAGCTGTGGGGAAAAGCTTGTGCAGCACCTGCTCCAGCATGGCTGGCTCCAGCTGCTACATCCACATTCACCACAGTTTTGTATGCTGTGGTTTTTCTCCTGAAAGGAATGAAACAATCACATGCAATATTTCCAAGGCATGATGTTTCTTTTAAATATTTAAAACCAACAGAAAGAACCCATCAGAATATCAAGAAAATGAAACATAGCTACCAAGACACACCTATGACTTTATACACTGAAGATGCAAATTTGCTGTGTGGATATGATCAAGCAGTTTGCTAGATTTTAAGAAAAAACTTCCTTCTGACTGCACACAAGAGCATTTTGATAAGACTGTGCTGCCAGGGAATTTATTACTTCAAAAATATTCAGATATGGTAGGTTTGGTGCATGTAAATAAGGATAAAGACATGTCAAGGCACACATGTAACCTTTATGGCTGCTACATGTTAATCCAACAAGATGTTGGGTAAATAATCCCAACTGGTAATGCAGGTAAAATGCTTTTACCTGCATTACCAATTACTTTCTGTGAATATACCACAGAGAAAAAAAATACATGGAAAACACTTCATTGTTACATATAGGTAAAACCTTATAAAAGAAAGCCATTGGAAAACCAGGCCTTGCTATTTTGGCTAAGCTAACAGCCAGCCTGTTAAATTCCCATGAGAAAAGAATTATAAGAATGAGAACCAGCTTGCATAAAAATCTATTCTTGTGAGAAAACAGCTTGCACCTGCAAAAATAAGAAGTCTGCCCTGTGAGCATCCATGAAGAAAGACTTTAAACTATCTAGAAAAGGAAAGTTTTGGGACATGTACCCTAGCCATCACCAAGCCATGAATTGAGTTTCAATGCATTGTTCACCAATTAGATTTAACACAGTGCCTTCTGATATTTCTATAAATATAAGCTAAGTGAATAAAAATTGGGGTATTCTGCATGAAGAATCGAGTCTTGTCTGCCTCTACTGAGACACTTCACATCTCTCCAATTCCATCTCTGCATACCAGTATCTACTACAGATCTTGTGCAGTCAAAGTATCATGTTTTACAGAAAAATTAAAGTATTTTTCAATGTGAAAGGCAGAACCAAAGGGAATTTTAAAAGCCCTTTTTGCTGCAATAATAGCTCTAATTATTTGTTCCCATTAAAATTTATCACTGACAAACTTAAGACCAGCTTTTATATGCTATTCATATAATATTGTCTGTCCTTTCCAATACTCACAAAGAATTGTCACAAGCTCAACTTTTGGGTACACGACAGAGGCAGAGTAATATTACCATTAATTACTGTAATTAATGCAAATTATGCAAAACCAGTAAAACTCCATTACCAAAGAAATAATAACCTTTAAACTGAAAATACAACAGCAAATGGAGAAGTTCAGCTCCTAATGGCTTAATTGTGACAGAAAGAACGCTGAGCAGTGTTCAGATTTTGGTTCTACATGCTAACGCAGTTAATAATAAGCAGCATAGATCTACAGATTGCTAATATATGAATATAATATAGGAAGTGGTATTCTATGGAGCTGCTCATAGACCATTTGTTTGATAGGATTTGATATTATTATTTAAACCAGCTATTTTAAAAAGCAGTGCACAGTGTATTTCTCACAGAGGAAAATAGCCTGGCTTAATCCCTGTTTGAATTGAAAAACTCCATTCTCCCCTGTTTTAAATCAGTAGAGTAGGCTATTACAAAATTACTAGAGTTTCATAAAGCCCTAACTTCACACACAGCATGCCCAGCATGTCAGTAGTGTTGAGGGGTTTTGGTGGGGAAACTTGTTTACAATTCTAATCTAGAGTCATTACAA
This sequence comes from Hypocryptadius cinnamomeus, assembly GCA_013400635.1. NCBI lineage: Eukaryota > Metazoa > Chordata > Aves > Passeriformes > Zosteropidae > Hypocryptadius > Hypocryptadius cinnamomeus. The sequence continues at coordinate 7,758 of VYZP01027356.1, forward strand.
CCCCTAGTCTCAGTTAAAGGGTCAGGAGTTTGGGGCTTTTAGGGCTTGTATTGTTTGTTATACAAACACTATGATAAAGATGTAAGAATTGAAATGGCTTGCAAAATTGTGAACCAAATCACAGAGTTCAAGAAAATCACCTGCTCCTACTGAAGTAAAAGAATTCAGGATTTTGGGTCAAAGAATCAGAATTTCAACAGCTGCTGTATTCAGATCCAAAACTAGGATTTTTAGCTTCACAGCCTTCGGTTTCAAGGCCACCCCTTCATCTTAGTCTGCATTCATCTGGAGTTATAACTTGGGTGAATAACAGGGATTATTGTGCTAGGTTATATCATTTAACCAATTACTTTAGGACATTTAAAAAGTCAGCTCTTGAAGACAAACCATATTTTACTTTTGAACTATCAGCTCTGAAATACCAGCTTAGCAGAAAGATATTCTGAATTTCAAGCAGTTCATGGCCTGAGTGTGCAGGCTTATGCAAATGTTATATATCTAATGGAATTGTGGAAGTTCTCATGCATTTCTTTTATAAATCCTCCAGAGCTCTTCGATTCAATTCTTGTTCAGCAATCTGTCTCAAATATGAATTATGTGTGGTATTAAAAAAGGAAGCAATTTATATGTTTTGCTTTACTTTGCTCTGCTAAGACAGCTTTCTTTGGAATAAATAGCAGGAATGCACACTGAACTTTGTAGATTTACATTTTGAAATTAAGACTTGCCCTGGTGTCAGAAATATTGCATGATTATATTGTGTAAAATGTGTGAGGTAAAAGGCATTTCTTTGCAGAGGGCACATTTAAATTCCCTTTGCAATCTATTTTCCCGTGCAATGTGCCATGAGCAACCTGGTCCAGTGGAAGGTGTCCCTGTCCATGGCAGCAGGGCTGGTAACAGATGGTCTTTGAGATTCCTTCCAAACCAAACCATTCCTTTGGTTTGGAAACCATCATTTCCTTGATTCTTTAACAATACAGGTGCTTTTCCCTGCAATTCAGGAGATAATGGCTTCTATCTGTTGAAAATACAATTTTCTATTTAACTGAGGGCAAACACTGCTGTCTTCAAGGATGTGCTAAATGGTGACCACATATTGTAAAATACCAGATAACCTGAAAAACCTGAGAGCTGTGAATATTACAAAATTCTGTGGAGAATCAGCAGAGGCCAAGCAGGAGAATACTGCTGGTAAAATGTAGCTGCTCTCTAATGAGTATAAATATTTAGGGAATGTATATTTTAAAGTAAAATATTGTACACATAGGTATATGCATAAATAGGAATTACAGGTGAAAAAAATATTCCCTATTAGATATGTGGCTATTGAGGATTGAGTTCCCTACCAGATCTCAGATGATATTGGCTGTGGACCTGGCTTGGAGGTTTGGTTTGCCAGTTGCTGCCCGGAAGAAAAATCCATCAACTTTACAATTTATTTTTATATCTTAACAAAAAACATGGGAAAATTAAAGGCTTGACTCTGTGCCTTCTCTGGAGGTTGGATTGTCCCTTCTTGGCTATTTTTCCCTTATATTGAGTTTAAAACACCTTATATCAAGCTCTGTAGGTACAGTTTCATGACTCTTGGAAATCAGTTGGACCATTCATTTTCCTAAATCCAAGAATGCCTATAAAGGGTCCACAAGATCATTGCCCAAGTCTTCTATTAAATATTTCATGTCATATTGTTTTATTCCAGCTGACTCTAAGTGTGACCACAATGCTGAATTTCTTTTGTTGAACACCAGCTCAGAAAAGTTCACTTTATAATATGAACACTTTTCATAAACAGCCTATTCAAAAGATTTTTTTAAGACTATTTCTTGGTTGGTTATTTGGTTGGTTGATATTTTTTTTTTTCTCTTGATAAGAGAAGTTTAAAGGCATGAGAAGAAAACTTACAATTGGCTCATTTGAGAAAATAAAGTAAAAAGTCAGCCTTGGCACACTGAGCCCAGACATTGCCAGTGTAGTAAGCAAAAGTAAAACCAGAGTAAATGCCAAATGAACAGGTGGAATAAAGCTAAAATAAAATGTTTGTTGGTCTGTAATGACAGGTATTACTCCTTGCACCTAACCTGCAAAATTGCTTCCATTTAACTTTACTCTTTGCAGGATTCGATTTCCTACTTTTATCTTACTGAATGTTTGAGTTTTGCCTCTCTAAAAATGTAAAAAAGTTTCTGTAACTTGAGCTGAAATCACAGAAGAAAAATGGGGTGAGCAGTCACCCTCATGCCAACATTCCTTTAGCCAGTGGCAAAGGCAACTCTGTCCCTATACAACCTATAAACCAAACCCAGCACCCCAAGCCACCAGCCTGAAGCTGGACTGGTAACACCTTTTCTACTGCTTTTCCCCAAGCTGCCTGCCTGCACTTTAACATACTCATGCCAATGGCACTGCACTCCCATTCCTTAACTGAGCTTCCTGGCCAGGGGAAACACCCACAGCTCGGCTCACCCACCCTTGTGTGCTCCCATGTGACACTAATTACAACTTCAGCTCCCAAAATCATCAGGTTGTCTTAGAAATCACTAATACATGCATACTTTCTGAAATTATGTGATCCAAAGAAGGTAGAATGTTACAGGATGGCTTTAAAAATGCATTGTTGAGAGTACTCATGTACACTGATGTTACCCCTCTTTTATTTGCTTTGTGCCAGCACACAGTGTCAGCAGCTCTTGGACACTGCGTGATTGCTATGGCAGGAAGATGCTTTTGGAACAGAAGAGTCAGGCAGGAGAACTCTCTCAATAAAGAGAGCTCTGTGCCACTGTGGTTGTGTCAGTGCCCACCTGCAGCTGCCCTGCTGGGCACAGCCTGGCACACAGCTGGCCTGGGGCTGCCCCCCAGGCTGCGAGGAGCCAAGGCAGCACTGACAGCTCTGACAGTATAACCCTCCTGCAATATCTGTTGGGGTCATTCTTACCCTGCTGAGAGCTCTAAAACTCCACTTGATAATATTTTTAGGGCCCTGTTACAAATCCAGACCAAGTAAATAACAAATGAATGACTGAAAGTAAAGGCCAGCCAACAGCAGTTTCCTCCTGCTGCAGAGCTCCACTCCTGAGATAATGTCCATATCACACAAAAACATTGCTTTCCTTGAAATGGAAAATGGGAATTTTAGCAGCAGTAACATGACTGCATAAGGTCAGAGGCTGCACTGCCTCCCACTCAAAGATGGTACTTGCATGCTCAGAACCCCCACCCAGCAAAACAACATTCAGATGGTTTAGATTAACAAGCATTTCAGTGTTTTCAAAATGACTGAGATATTCTGCAATAAAGATTGGTCAAAAAACAAGTGGTTTATATCTGGAGGAAAAAATATCTTTTATTTTCAGTTTCAGCAATCCCTATTTCATCATTTTAGACAATTCAATAAAGTAATTTTCATCATAACCATAGAATTTCAGTCTCATCTGTCCTATGCTTTAAATGACAATATAAAACTCAAAATTTTTGCACCTGTTTTTTATCTGTTAATAAAGTTCTATCTTGTTTTTCTTTTCTGATTCTGATGAAAATATGATCTTAACAAAAATCCAAATTTAAGAAAAAACAGAAGTAAACCCACAAGACCCCCAAAACACTCAAATCCACAAACAAAACAAAATTTTCCCCCAATTTTATTCAGCATTTGGAGGTTTGATATTCCATTACTCCTCACAGCTTTTGGAAAACTGTTTATCCCTTATTTCTCCTTCCTTGGGGAAAAAAAAAAAAAAAAGCGCTTTTCAAGTATAACTAGATTTTCCATTCTGCCTCTTGAGAAAACACAGGAAGGAAACTAATATTTCTGCTGGTTCTTTTAAGAGACAAAAAAATGATACTGGGCTTTCTTTCTTTCTTTCTTTCTTTTTTTTTTTTTTTTAAGACTTCAGAAAAGTCAAAGGTGAAATTTTACTTTAGCTGAAAGCACTGGAAACTCTGCTATTCACTTCAGAAGCCAAGATTTACCTAAAATTTTTCCAAAACTCACTTTTTACTACTATGATGGATTTACGAATTGCTTTCCCCTTGCACTGGTCATGAAATTTAAACATTTGGCATTATCTTTGATGTCAGGAGAGCCAGACAACAAAGTCCTCAGAGACCTTATTGCAGAGTGACCTGGTTATTAAAACATACACAAAAATGTTACTCTCCAGAAGGGTTACAATCTCCAGAAGATGTATTCCCAGTTCTGCAAATCCAAGTGGATCCCTGAACAATTTTATCCACACCCATTTTCATTACTAGTTCCCACACTATTTCTTGTACTTCTTCTTTCCTTATCTACTCTTTTCCCCAGTTTTATCATCATTGCTTTAGGCTGTGGTAAACTTTACTGTGCTAGTTCCTTAGAATGTTGGAAATCGCAGGAAAATTTCTTTTTTATATATCTAAGCTTGTTTAGAAGATTCAGTTTGGCAAAAGTTATTTACCTTGTTCATGATAAGAGTACTTGAATTGATCTGAACTCTTTAGAACATTGAGAAAAATCAGAGGAATGGTATCCTTTGGGATTTTTTTCCACCCCTTCCAACTTTGACTTTATCCAGCTGTGTTAGAAAATACAGCAACATTCTGCTTATATTTTGAAAGTCCTATGGAAAATATTGTATTAATTTTGACCAAATTTGTTTCCCAGGTAAAAAAGGTGTGTTTCACCCTCTCAGCTCTGTGGTTCATCATCTGGTGAATTATAGCTCTAACCTGAAAATACCCAACTGCCTTGATTCACTCTGGGCAGGTCCCAAGCCTGAGGATGTTCATGTCTGCAATTGCAGAATTGACAACTGAATAACTTCTGTCGTTTAATAGTAACATTTTTGTTAGGATCTTTATTGCAGCCTTCCATATTTTTTTCCTGAAGCTGCTCTGAGTTATCAACAATCACAGTAGTTTATTCTGCTGTGGTATGTTTCCAAAGACAGCACTATTTAATGCAAATCTAGTTATTTTCCTTAACATCTGAGTTGCTGTTTCTAGAAGAGATAGCTGCCAGCATTTCTTTAATAAAAGATCAACAATTTGGGAAGGAAAAAATTTTCCTACTTAAGCAACATCTGATTAATTAATTCCAAACTCCCCCTTTGAAAACAGGGAATTTTGTACTAGCCTGTCCATTGCTCTGAGACCTTTGTTTTCCTGACAGTAAGTGAAGCCAACACACAGATATGCTGAGGCTGTGACCCAAAGGAGGGAAGCTGCTCTTCCCCTCTTGGAGAAAAGCATCTTCCCCACCCTGGCCACTGCTCCCAGCCAGCAGCAATGTCACTGCTCTGCTTCCCTTCAGCCCTTGAGAGCTGCTTGAGGTGTCTGTGCAGTTAGAGAAGGTAGGACTGGGCTGCAGAGCGAAAACGAAAGCTTTGTGTAGAAATTTGGGCTTCTGATTCTATAAATTTCTGATTAATCTGAAGTATTGCTAGATTTTAGAGATCCACAGTTTGAATTATTTAAATCCAGCTTCGTGACATGACACAGATTTTAAGGGGATTCTTGGTCAGACACATTTATTCCTATTTCCAGAAGGAAAACATATCTATTTGGGCATTCTATACCAAGTCATCTTTACCTAAGTGGATGAGCTTGCTTCTATTTTTATTTTCTCTTCAAATGTCATTCTTCAGCAGTGCAGACAGAGCCCTGAATGAGCTAGCCATTAAAAACATGGAGATGCTGTTTGGGACCAGGCCAGACATTTAATGTTTAATTTCTGCCACTGTCCATATTTATTATCTTAACAAAATGTAATTTCCTCGTCTCTGATTCTATAAAGCAGGGTGAATTATAGACTGAATTTGGTGCACTCCAAATTTGCCATTACTAAAGCTAGCTTTTGTCAGTGAGCTGAGACACTGAAAATGGAGACCCACATCCTTGCTATACAAACATTTATTTGCACACTTCACCAATTTAACTGCAGGCATAATTTGATCAATGCAGGACAACAAAAATGTCATTGAGTGGCTGCATTCAAGGAAATGAACATACATAACAACACCAATGCAACCTCTGATGGTTGGAATAGCCTCCATACCAGATCACAACCCTACAGCCTTCTTGGGACAGTCCTAACAGCAAATTTGGGTACATTTTGATTGCCCAGCATATGCACAAGTGTCATGATTACCTGTTTTATTCTAAAATAAAATGCTCTTCATTCAGAACCAGATTTGCTGAAATGGGAGCAGAAATTTCCAGTGTTTTCCAATAATTTAATTTTCATTTTACCAAAATGAGGTGCAGTTTGTAATGATTTGGTGTGAGTATAGACTGATCAAGCTAATCTAGTGAAAAAACAGCTCAGTTTAGAGAGGCAAGCAAAGCAAAAAGCTAAATATCAATACTCTTCTGTTCCTGGGAAAGGAGCTTGGCTTTAGGGTTAGCACAATTAGGAAAAATTTGCTACTTTGCAGGTTTTATATCCCGGGAACACTCAGCTGTAAATGCAATAAAGTTTTCTCATTTTTCACCCACTGTGGATCCGAATCTCTCTCTTCACGTGTCATGCAAGAGGATATCATTAGTATTACTATTAGACCCCAAAAATGCACCTATAAATGGAGCTGTACCTTTTAGACAAATATGTGGTACTGGGAAGAAGAGCATAACTATTAATAAATGAGATATTGATTGTCTGTTAGTTAAAAGTTGCAGTTTTCCTATGCATAAAGTATCTGAGCTGAGCCTCATCAATTTTGTATCTTCCTTGTTGTTGATACAGAAATAGGCAAGAAGCTACAAAGCAGCATATTTAAAACCAAAGACTAAAACAATGGTCTGAGAGCTCACCTGGCAGAAATTGCTGACATCCTCCCTTGTTAAAACAAAAATATTTAATAAAGTCACCATCGGCTTCAGAGAATCTCCAGTCTATGACTACACCACACTCAGGTTGTCATGGAAACGAGAAGAGGTTCAGGATCATTTGACATTTTATGAAGACAATTTAAAGCTATTTTATACAGAGAAAAAAAGTGAACTCCAAGCTACTTTTGCAATTTTCCAATTAAAGGAGTCAATGGCAGAAACTCAAGCAGCTCTTGCTCCTTTGTCTCTGTGATAACCAAGGGATGAGCAGGATCATTAGCATGTGGTGCTGTTCTTGACTCTGATTTAAATTCACCTGTATGATATATATAACACAATAAAAAGAATGCCTGGTTATATACAAAATTGCATATAAGGGTCTCCAGAAATGTGAGACACAAAGGGGAGCAGGAGCCACTTCCTGAGCACTTCATTCTTAGTAGGGAAGCAGAGCCTCAGTATTTATAAACTGACACTGGAATAACACTGTTGAATTTTTTTGGCACAAATAAATAGAAAAATTATTCATGAAGATAAAAAGACTGATACCGATTACTAACCTCAGAGAGAGGTTGAATCCTACAGATATTTTAAACCTGATCTTTGAACAAAAAAGTTTAGACATATTAAAGAAAATCTTTCTCATCTTGTTATGAATAAAATTACTGACATTATAAAAAGTTCTAACACTGTAACAAGGCATTTTTCGTAATCCATCTGAATGGATGCTCATGAGAGCAGAAGAAATTAAATACCACAGAAAGAGGCAATCTCAGGCCCAAATGAAGGATTTTATTTTTTCCAGTAAGAAGAAAAGCTCTTTTCTATTACAGCATAAGTAGCTGCAGCATCAGTGACAACCTAAAATAATAGTAAATAAATAGCAGAAGTGTAAATCTGGAAAAAAACCCAAGAGACATTCAAGCTAGAAAGTTGATTAAAGGATAAAAAATGGCTTTATGTTGCTTTAAATATTAAACATTTCAAAAGCAGGCAGATTAATAGTGCTTAAAAAGGCATTCTTTCTTGTTCCTCTTCGTAGCATCTACACAGTCATAGTGGGTCAGAATAATGCCATGCAATATTTACAGCATTACTTTACAATGTACTTTTTCTTAAATGGCACACTCTCTACCCTGTTGTTTACAAAATGAAAAATGCCTCTATTACATTCTGCCAACTATTCTTTGTGTGTGCAGTAAAAAGGACAGAAATTGTCCCCAGAGCAGTTTTAGATTCTCAACAAATCATTTAAACTCTTTATATTGTATTATGTGCTATATCTGCAATATCATCTCTTATTAATTTTAAAATTAACTTGTTTAGTAAATTCATATTTACTGCAGGAAAATCATGTCATCTGTGTGGAAGGCTGAGCTTATTCTCAAATTCTCTTACAGTTGCTATCTCTGCTGGAATTTGAAAAGGCAAGATAATTTCTGGACCACGACTAGAATGCATCAATTTTTGTTATAAAGCTCCTGAAACTTCTACTGCTTTGTCCTTTGATAGCTCTCTCTTTGCTGCTGTAAATACACAGTTACATGCTGGTAATTGTCGAGGTAGAATTGCAGCATGTTATTTATTTTATTGAATAAAGCAAAGCTCTGAAAGCCCGGGCATACACAGGAGCTCAAAGAGGAGCTATAGTGGTGGAGGAATTCAACTGAGGAACTCTCAGCTCTGCACATTCCTGTATCCAAACCAGGCTTTTCTACCAGCCTTTCCTTTCCTGACTGCAATTCCCTTGAGTGTTCTCCTTTTCCTTATTTTGTTACATTCATATTTGTCAGATGTAAACCTTTACTGGAGCTTTCCAATCACTTCTAATTACACTGGTCCTGCTTGCACTGTTCTGCTCTGGAGGATGGAATCTGCATGGGCTCTCTCTTTGTGTCTTTAATGTGATCTCATTCACTAATGTATTGCAGTGTGATTATAACCCCACTCTGCAGATGCAAAATGAAATCAGATGAAATGGAAAGCTATGATTCTTCTCTGTCTCCCTTTTCTTTTCTCCTGTAAAAGTTGCTTCAACATTCCAAGGACTCCCTAGCGCACTCTGAATACCCTGCATGTGTTCTTGACATCAAAACCAGAAGGAATCCTTAAGATTTATGGAATGGGTTTACTTAGATGTTGAAAATTATAACCTTGGCTCTTCCCTGTAACTCTGTGTGCCGAGAGCTTTGTTGAGCTGAGGTGGAAACTCTGGAGTTTGGCTGTTTGGGACTGTGCTGCCAAATGATGTGTCCAGCTCAATCTTATCTGGCAATCCCTGGTAAGAAATTTCATGAGGGTTTTTCTCATTGACAAATTTCTCATCTGATTGTTTATTTTCTTTTATCACACTTGGCTTTCTGTGGCACTGTCCTTTGCAGCTGTGTGCAGTGAGGAGCTTTTTAGGAGAAAGCTGGCTGCCATAAGCAAGATATGTGTTATCAAGTGATGCATTTTTTTATACAAACAATAAAAGACTACCCTTAAGATTATACTTGGGAACAGAGCTTATGATTTTGTTCCAATCTCTCTCCTTTCCCAAACTTTATTTCAAAGGTCAACTCCAAATAACCTCTTTGTAGTGATTCCTTTGTTTTTTAGTTTACCATTAGACTGATTTTACTTCTTACAGAAGTACAAGAACATGGAATGGTTTCACTATTCTGAGTTCACATGTCAAATGACATCCTTATCACATTCACAGAGAAATTGTAGATTGCACACAAGAGCCATTTCTGTTCATACTAATTTGATCACAAATTAAAGGTCCTGAAGAGTATCAAAGGAAGACCAATATAGTTAAACACGTATTTTCTATTACAGTTCTTATTTCTTGGTTTTGACTGACATGCCTGCAGCTACAGCTTGCCACATAGTTTGTGGAGATATTTATTTCACAAGTATGAATGATAATAAATGCTGAGATGGGAGTGGAAAACCCCTGCTTTTACCTTTAGTATTCAGAGTATGTGGAGCATTTGCACATCTAAGAGAACTTCAAAAGCTACACAAACCTCTGTAGATGATAACCTAAGCAAAGGACAGCATATTATATTATATAATATTCTATAGAGAGAGAGGATAATTTTCAATCTTTCAAGTGCCTGGTAGGAAAGCTATAGGAAGATAATATAAGGTGTGGGGGAGATACAAAAGAAGCAGGAAGAAAAGAATAGGGCAGAAAGACAAATTCTTCATAAACTTCACACTTTGCATAACACACAGACCTAGAGCTCTGAAATTCCAGCTGTCCTACAGGACAGGTTATTAAAGTATCAGCAGTTGTTTTCCTTTTCACTGTACCTCATTATATATCAGCAAAGAGTTATAGCTGTGAACAAGCATCAAGAAAAATCTTTGTACTCCCTGTTACCACATTGCTTGCCAGCTCTTCAAAGCACCTGAGGAAATCAGGAGTTTCATTGTTACCCTAATAAATATGCTCACTTTCCTCTGGTTTCAAAGTACTCACTGAAATGAATCATGCACCTAAGAGAGTACTTTTTCTTTCAAGAACAGTTAAGGATCCCAAGATGTTTTTCCCCCTAAATGGCCCTTGTGATATTACTAAAAAAACTTTAATATCTTAAGGTGCTTAAATATAAACAAAGCTCTTTTTCTTTCCATTTTTTTGTGTTTTTCCTATACACTTCAATTAATTTGATTGTACCTCTTTTATGCTCAAAGATCTTTTGTTATAAATGGTGTTCCATGAAAATTGGAGGGTGGTATATAAGAGGAATAAAATATCTTCTTAGGAGGGCATGGCAGAGAGGAACAGAAGCATTTAGGGTGTCATTCTGATTTCAGCCTTTTACAGATAGCTGCACTTGGTAACTGAGAACAGATTCAGTCAAGAACAGAGTGCTGCTTGGTGCTTTTGTCATTGTTCTGTCACAATGACCCCACTTATGCAGTTAGGAGT